>JAEIFK010000662.1:2500-54420 GCA_018901825.1 Drosophila funebris | reverse complement strand
ATAATTTCAAAACTCCTTCTCAACGATTATATACTAGATTACATATTAAAAGCAATTCATTTCTTTTATACACTTAACATGTTTGATCTGTAAATTCTTAGTTAATACATCAGTAGTCATATCATTAGTACAAACATATTGTACATAAATTTCATATTTAGCGCATAGCATATAGTCAATGTGTTTACTACGATTATGCAAAGTTGGATTTTTTGCTAGACATTGTGCACTTTGATTATCGCAATATTATTTCATCAAATCCCATTTCATGCAACACTTTCTTCAGATATGTTGCTTCCCTAGCTGCAGCAGGTAAGGCTATATACTCGGCTTCTGTGCTGCTTAACGCCACCAGACTTTGTTTTTGGATTCCCACAAAATTGCGCCTCCTGCTTGAATAAACACGTATGCACTATATGATCTACGGTCTGTAGGATCATTCGCCCAGTCTGCGTCGACGTAGCTTCTCGGTTTCCTGATAATGAAGCTTCAGATCAGTTGTGCCTTTCAGCACACGCTTTGCTGCAACTTCATGCTCCTTATGTGGGTTGGAGTTTTGTTGTGCGAGTTTTCCAACAGAATGTAATATATCTGGTCTTGTGGTTATGGCCAAATACATTGAAGAGCCTATTTAAGACTGGTAATCCTTCTCATTAACAGTCTTGCAGTTGGGATCAACACATTTCACTTGATATCCGACCTCCAGAGGTGTAGCTACCGGCTTGCACGTTGACATACCCCAACTATGCAGCATTTGCTCGATGTACTGTCTGCGAGCAATACTTATGTTGCCCGTCTCGCCTTCACGCTCAACTTCTATGCCCAAGAAGTGATTAAGCTGGCCTCCATCGATTACGTCTAATTCGCTTGCAATTGATGCTTTTAAATCCTGCAGGTCATCTTTGGTTGAGCTGGCAATTAAAAGATCGTCTATATATACTGCAATTATATTAATATTACCATGCCCACTGCGTGTATAAACGCACGGCTCGCTGACACATGGAACGAATCTCAGTTTCTGCAAAACTGTATCCAATTTCATATTCCATTCTCTACCGCTCTGCGGTAGAGCCCATGTAGAGATTTCTTCAACTTCAGGACCTTGTTCGGATATTGATCATTCATGTAATCATCCGGCTGCTTCATGTAAACATCCTCTGAGAGTTCGCTGTTCAAGTAAGCCGATGACACGTACATTTCATGCAGATACAATCTATACTTCACAGCCAGCGCCATGATCATTCTTATAGAAGAGTATCTAACAACTGGAGAAAATGTTTCGAAGTAGTCGACTCCATAAAGTTGTGCGCATCCTTTAGCCACCAATCTGTATTTGAAGCGCTCTTCGAAACCATTTTTGTCAACTTTAACACCAAACACCCATTTGCAGACAATAGCTTTCTTGCCCTCTGGCAAATCTACAAGCTCCCAAGTATTATTCGGCTCCAGTGCGTCGATCTCCTTCTGAATTGATACTGACCACTCCTGATTCATTTTGAACTTGTTGACCTCATTTATAGATGGAGGAATGAAGACTTCCTCTGCTTTCAACATGTTCAAAATATTGTTGTGCTTACGGGGTCGACCTGGCTTGCCTGTCTTTACTATCTTTGGACGACCTCGACCTTCACATGGTGCACTCGGTTTGACACTCAATTTGCTTTTTGCACAGGTTTCACAAATATCGCCCTTTAAGTCAATACTTTTATTGATCGACTTCAATCCATTTGTCATTTTCTTTAAACTTGCCCTGTTTAAGTGTCCACGATGATAATGCCACTTCCGCAATTCACCGCTCTGTGCATTTGAGTACAAATACTGATTCACTTTTGCGTCAATGATAAACAAATCATTACGCTTGCTCGCCTGCAGTATTTTTGTTATTTTGACTGTTCTTTATAACGGCAGTTTTTCTATTAAAAATCACTTTAAACCTTTTTCAACAGCTTTTGATATTGACATAAAGTTAGCTTGCAGTTATTTTACGTATAAAACGTTCACCAATTCTATGCAATAACTTCCTGAATTAAAACGCACAGTGCCAATGCCTTCGGCAAATATAGAATTTTCTCCTGCAAGTAATATTTTTATACCCTGTACAGGGATATATTAACTTTGTGAAAAAATTTTTTGTAACAGGCAGAAGGAGACATCTCCGACCCTATAAAGTATATATATTCTTGATCAGCATCAACAGCCGAGTCGATTGAGCCATGTCCGTCTGTCTGTCCGTCCGTCTGTCCGTCTGTATGAACGCGTCCATCTCAGCAACTATAAGAGCTAGAGACACCAAATTTGGCATCAAGGTTCCTGTATACCATACGCAGATCACGTTTATTTTAAATTTTGGATACCTCCCCCCTTCCCCCAGCAAATCGAAAAAAACTAAAAATAGCCACATTTTTCAACGTAGACACTTCTAACTTAACAGGTGCGTTAAGAATGATATATAGAAGGAACGCTGAATGTTTTATCAAGATCGGTTTGTAAATAAGACAGATAATCAGCAATAAAAGTTATCTTTCCACGGAATCGTAGAGCAGCAGGCAGCACATGTGTGCGAGCGAGACAGCGAACGACTGTGATACATGCGTCTGCTTACCATGTGTGCATATTTGTGCGAGCGAGATAGGGAACTACTGCGACACAGGCATAAGTAAATTAAGTGTCGTAACACTCAGCTTTTGATTGAATATGTATAAATATGTGAAAGTTAGCTGCTATAAGCATGCAAAGAATTCGTATGCAAAAAATGAGAGTTTCAAAAGGGTATTCTTTAAACACCTGTTATGTTCTTACTTTTATTTTAATCAAAGTTCCTATTATCAACATCATTTTAATATAGAAGCCTGTACAGGGTATTATACTGTCGAATGCGGTCGACTGTAGCCTTTTCGACTGGTTTCTCTTTATGCTCTTGTATTCCATAAGCCACGACCTTACACAGCACATGTTTGCCGTTGCACCACTGTCTAAACACCACATAGATTTTGTCATGCTTTCGTTTTTGGGCACATTCGCAAGTATAGCAAACGATTGTTGTCTTGTGTCTTTTTCCTTGCCCTCGTCGTTCTTTTCTGTTTCTTTGCACTGCGCAATAAAATGAGCTTGGCGACCGCATCTATAACACTTCTTATTCTTCTTTGCACTTTGCTTTTCTTACGCATTACTTTTGCCCGTATTCTTTGTACGCGACACAAAAACTTGATGTACACTATTATTTCCATCATCATTGCATTCTTCAATAATTTTGATCTTCAGATCAGACAGGGATGGCAACTGTTCCCTCGTCTCGATCGCTACAAAAAGATTTCAAACGATTTGCTTCGACCCGACAGCAACAAAATCATTAGAATATCTTCAGGAATGTGCCTGTCTATTTCATTCAGCTTGTCAACTATGTCCGAAAAATCATTTATAAAGTTTTGCACTCCCGAGCTTTCATGCAAGTTTAAGCGAAGCAATCTTTTAAACAATGATATTTTTCTTGCCGGTCCAAGCGGTTGATAGACATCTGCAAGCTTGTCCCATGCTGCTTTTGCTGAAACACGCAAACAACTGGCCAGAAATCGTTCTGCACCAAAACACTTTTCATTTGCACAGACCACACCGCATAATTTTCGCCGTCCAACTTATCGATGGCACGATGTCCACTCATGATTATTCATTTTACGAAATCACACTAAGTAAATAAAATTAACTTCACTTTTATTTCACAAGGCCCTGGGCCCATAACCTATTGGAGATTTAAACTTGTGAAATAACAAGCGGATCAGTCGAGGCGCATGCGACAGTATAGTACCTGGCATCAGTATTTACAACTGAAGGGGGTAAGGCTGCAGTCGACCGCAGTCGACAGTGGGAGACTCCGTACTAATCGTGAAAACAAGTGGATCAGTCGAGCGCACGCGACAGTATAATACCCTATACAGTTCTCTATAATGAAAGTATTATTTAATGTAGTCTGGAAACTTTTTCAGTACATCACAGTTTTTTCATTTCATTCATTTTTTTTTCATCGATTTGCGGGGGCCGCTTAAACTTGATGAACTTGATCTGCATATGGTATACAGGAACATTGGTGCCAAGTTTGGTGTCTCTAGCTCTTATAGTTGCTGAGATCGACGCGTTCATACGGACGGATGGACAGACGGACGGACAGATGGACAGGCGGACGGGCAAATCGATATAAACGATATTGCCCCTATTTCTAACTTAACAGGTGTTTAAAGAATACTGTTCAAGGGTCTTTCCGTCTGTACACACATACATATGTATATCCATATGGCATGAGCATACGTAAATTAGAATTCATTGCACGATCATAGCTGCTAGCTCTTGCAACTTCTTGCCGAAAACCTGAGTGTTGTGTCACTTCAAATGTCATACTAGCTAAAATAATCATTTATTATGATATTTGTAATATGTATTAGAAAGAGATTTTCGTTCAAGATTAGTTATTTGTATAATCATTGGCATTTTAAATGTTGCATTTAACTAAATGAAAAAACTGTGATGTACTGAAAAAGTTTCCAGACTACATTAAATAATACTTTTATTATAGAGAACTGTATAGGGTATTATACTGTCGCGTGCGCTCGACTGATCCACTTGTGTTTCCTAATTTGAAACTTTTTTTCCAAGATCTGGTTGCAATAATTTTCATGAACAAGCATATCTGAGAACCCCAGAGAGCCAAACGCTGAGCGGAGAGTGCAAAGCAGAGCGCAATAAGCGCTCGTCGAAAAAGCTGACTGTGTGGAATAGACAGTAGAACGGAACGCACAGCCTATGTCGCATGCCGTTATTGTTATTTTGATCTTGTCGGCCTGCGGGTCGATTTAGCGGTGGCACAGGGCGTAGAGCATTAGACTGTAAATCAAGTGATCGCGAGTTCGAGGCTCGGAAGATTCGTTTTGCTATCTGTGCAATATTTTAAATGCATAGATTTTGCTATTCACGATTAGTACAGAGTCTCCCACTGTCGACTGCGGTCGACTGCAGCCTTACCCCCCTTCAGTTGTAAATACTGATGCCAGGTACTATACTGTCGCATGCGCCTCGACTGATCCGCTTGTTATTTCACAAGTTTAAATCTCCAATAGGTTATGGGCCCAGGGCCTTGTGAAATAAAAGTGAAGTTAATTTTAATTACTTAGTGTGATTTCGTAAAATTTATAATCATGAGTGGACATCGTGCCATCGATAAGTTGGACAGCGCAAATTATGCGGTGTGGTCTGTGCAAATGAAGATATTCTAAGATATTCTAATAATTTTGTTTGAAAACTTTTTGTAGCGATCGAGACGAGGGAACAGTTGCCATCCCTGTCTGATCTGAAGATCAAAATTATTGAAGAATGCAATGATGATGGAAATAATAGTGTACATCAAGTTTTTGTGTCGCGTACATAGAATACGGACAAAAGTAATGCGTAAGAAAAGCAAAGTGCAAAGAAGAATAAGAAGTGTTATAGATGTGGTCGCCAAGCTCATTTTATTGCGCAGTGCAAAGAAAAAGAAAAGAACGACGAAGGCAAGGAAAAAGACACAAGACAACAATCGTTTGCTATACTTGCGAATGTGCCCAAAAACGAAAGCATGACAAAATCTATGTGGTGTTTAGACAGTGGTGCAACGGCACACATGTGTTGTGTAAGGTCGTGGTTTGTGGAATACAAGAGCATAAACCGAAAATATTACTTGCAGGATAAAATTCTATATTTGCCGAAGGCATTGGCTTTGTGCGTTTTAATTCAGGAAGTTATTGCATAGAATTTGTGAATGTTTTATAAGTAAAAGAACTGCAAGCTAACTTTATGTCAATATCAAAAGCTGTTGAAAAAGGTTTAAAGTGATTTTTAATAGAAAAACTGCCGTTATAAAGAACAGTCAAAATAACAAAATACTGCAGGCGAGCAAGCGTAATGATTTGTTTATCATTGACGCAAAAGTGAATCAGTATTTGTACTATAATGCACAGAGCGGTGAATTGCGGAAGTGGCATTATCATCGTGGACACTTAAACAGGGCAAGTTTAAAGAAAATGACAAATGGATTGAAATCGATCAATAAAAGTATTGACTTAAAGGGCGATATTTGTGAAACCTGTGCAAAAAGCAAATTGAGTGTCAAACCGAGTGCACCATGTGAAGGTCGAGGTCGTCCAAAGATAGTAAAGACAGGCAAGCCAGGTCGACCCCGTAAGCACAACAATATTTTGAACATGTTGAAAGCAGAGGAAGTCTTAATTCCTCCATCTATAAATGAGGTCAACAAGTTCAAAATGAATCAGGAGTGGTCAGTATCAATTCAGAAGGAGATCGACGCACTGAGCCGAATAATACTTGGGAGCTTGTAGATTTGCCAGAGGGCAAGAAAGCTATTGGCTGCAAATGGGTGTTTGGTGTTAAAGTTGACAAAAATGGTTTCGAAGAGCGCTTCAAATACAGATTGGTGGCTAAAGGATGCGCACAACTTTATGGAGTCGACTACTTCGAAACATTTTCTCCAGTTGTTAGATACTCTTCTATAAGAATGATCATGGCGCTGGCTGTGAAGTATAGATTGTATCTGCATGAAATGTACGTGTCATCGGCTTACTTGAACAGCGAACTCTCAGAGGATGTTTACATGAAGCAGCCGGATGATTACATGAATGATCAATATCCGAACAAGGTCCTGAAGTTGAAGAAATCTCTACATGGGCTCTACCGCAGAGCGGTAGAGAATGGAATATGAAATTGGATGCAGCTTTGCAGAAACTGAGATTCGTTCCATGTGTCAGCGAGCCGTGCGTTTATACACGCAGTGGGCATGGTAATATTAATACAATTGCAGTATATATAGACGATCTTTTAATTGCCAGCTCAACCAAAGATGACCTGCAGGATTTAAAAGCATCAATTGTAAGCGAATTAGACGTAATCGATGGAGGCCAGCTTAATCACTTCTTGGGCATAGAAGTTGAGCGTGAAGGCGAGACGGGCAACATAAGTATTGCTCGCAGACAGTACATCGAGCAAATGCTGCATAGTTGGGGTATGTCAACGTGCAAGCCGGTAGCTACACCTCTGGAGGCCGGACATCAAGTGAAATGTGTTGATCCCAACTGCACGACTGTTAATGAGAAGGATTACCAGTCTTTAATAGGCTCTTCAATGTATTTGGCCATAACCACAAGACCAAATATATTACATTCTGTTGGAAAACTCGCACAACAAAACTCCAACCCACATAAGGAGCATGAAGTTGCAGCAAAGCGTGTGCTGAAAGGCACAGCTGATCTGAAGCTTCATTATCAGGAAACCGAGAAGCCACTGCATGGTTACGTCGACGCAGACTTGGCGAATGATCCTACAGACCGTAGATCATATAGTGCATACGTGTTTATTCAAGCAGGAGGCGCAATTTTGTGGGAATCCAAAAAACAAAGTCTGGTGGCGTTAAGCAGCACAGAAGCCGAGTATATAGCCTTACTTGCTGCAGCTAGGGAAGCAACATATCTGAAGAAAGTGTTGCATGAATGGGATTTGATGAAATAATATTGCGATAATCAAAGTGCACAATGTCTAGCAAAAAATTCAACTTTGCATAATCGTAGTAAACATATTGACTATATGCTATATGCTATGCGCTAAAAATGAAATTTATGTACAATATGTTTGTACTAATGATATGACTTCTGATGTATTAACTAAAAATTTACAGAAGATCAAACATGTTAAGTGTTTAAAAGAAATGAATTGCTTTTAATATGTAATCTAGTATATAACCGTTGAGAAGGAGTGTTGAAATATGAAAAGTGCCAACAATTATATAATGAAAGCTGGTCACACTTAAGTATAAATTCTTCTTTTCCTTTTGTACTTATTCTAATAGTCTCTCCAAAGTCGTCGTAATAAGCATACGCATGAAATAGCATAGACAAAACCAACACTCTTTTTATACCCTGTACAGGGATATATTAACTTTGTGAAAAAAAATTTTTGTAACAGGCAGAAGGAGACATCTCCGACCCTATAAAGTATATATATTCTTGATCAGCATCAACAGCCGAGTCGATTGAGCCATGTCCGTCTGTCTGTCCGTCCGTCTGTCCGTCTGTATGAACGCGTCGATCTCAGCAACTATAAGAGCTAGAGACACCAAATTGGGCATCAAGTTTCCTGTATACCATACGCAGATCAAGTTTATTTTAAATTTTGGATACCTCCCCCCTTCCCCCCGCAAATTGAAAAAAAACGAATAATAGCCACATTTTTCAACGTAGACACTTCTAACTTAACAGGTGCGTTAAGAATGATATGTAGAAGGAACGCTGAAAGTTTCATCAAGATCGGTTTGTAAATAAGACAGATAATCAGCAATAAAAGTTATTTTTCCACGGAATCGTAGAGCAGCAGGCAGCACATGTGTGCGAGCGAGACAGCGAACGACTGTGACACATGCGTCTGCTTACCATGTGTGCATATTTGTGCGAGCGAGATAGGGAACTACTGCGACACAGGCATAAGTAAATTAAGTGTCGTAACACTCAGTTTTTGATTGCATATGTATAAATAAGTGACAGTTAGCTGCTATAAGCAAGCAAAGAATTCATATGCAAAATGAGAGTTTCAAAGGGGTTTTCTTTAAACACCTGTTATGTTCTTACTTTTATTTTAATCAAAGTATCTATTATCAAAATACTCTTAATATAGAAGCCTGTACAGGGTATTATACTGTCGAATGCGGTCGACTGTAGCCTTTTCGACTGGTTATTTCACAAGTTTAAATCTACAATAGTTTTGAATAGTTAAGTTAAATTAAGCAAAAGTTTAAAATCTGTAATATCTGTGATACAAAAACAAACCTAAACAAAAACGATGCGCATGCATATAGTACCCTGCATCAGTATTAACAACTGAAGGGGGGTAAGGCTACAGTCGACCGCAGTCGA
Organism: Drosophila funebris; assembly: GCA_018901825.1. Classification (NCBI taxonomy): domain Eukaryota; kingdom Metazoa; phylum Arthropoda; class Insecta; order Diptera; family Drosophilidae; genus Drosophila; species Drosophila funebris. The sequence continues at coordinate 45,481 of JAEIFK010000662.1, read as the reverse complement.
CAGTGGGAGACTCTGTACTTTTCGTGAGGACCCAAAATAGAAGGGAGCGTGGCAAAAATTTAAAAAATAAATTTATAAGTCGACGGAGTAGTTTCGAACCCCAGACCTCTTGCGTGCAAAACCTATATCTTCTAAGTTGAGCTACTGCTTTATAACGTTCACATGCAGTAATCTCAATACTTATGGAGCACGAATTTTAGCATTTGACATATATGTACATAAATTCGATTTTCTAATTGTTATTTCTATTTCTTTAAGATTTTGCTACTTTCTGACAAATGAGGCAGAATTTATAATAAATATTTAAATAAAATAATAATAATTAATTAATAATTGAAAAATAGAACACAAATTTGTAATTTTCATTTGAACCTGCGTACTCGCAGCGTGTCTTGTTGTTGCTCTAATGCTGCTCAGCCCTCATGAACTTGATAGTCATTCATACCTTAAAATCTCCTTTGTTTATAGTTCGATTGTGATGGAATCTGCCGTGTGTGCCAAGTCTGTAGCTCTTATAATACGTTCTTTGAAATGTTCGGGGGCGGAAGGGGGCGTGGCAAAAATCTAAAACAAACTTGATCTGCCTGCACACTATAAGAGTGTTGTCACCAAATTTGGTAACTCTAGCTCTTATAGTCTCTGAGATCTAGGTGTTCATACGGGCGGACAGACGGACATGGCTACATCGTCTCGGCTGTTGATGGTGATCAAGAATATATATACTTTGTAGGGTCGGAGATGACTCCTTCTGCCTGTTACGCACAAATCGCTTTCGTCAAACTTAGAAGACTATGTGCTTTTTTAAAGTACAGAGTCTAACAAGAAAAGATAAGTAACATGAATGAAAATAGCTTAGACGCGTTTAACTCAACCATGAACTGCATAAAATTCATACAACATTTTGATGGTACTGATACTTATAATAACACAAATATAAGTTATTCTTCCAACGTTTGAAGTTTTTGACCCGGCCACCAAAAACATTTTGTTTGCCTTTGTTAAAAACAAATTTGTACGATTGTGGAGGCCAGTGCTCCATGGGTATGAAAATAGAACCGAGAGGGAAAGATTAAAACAGATTGTTTTAAAACATTTTGGCGAAAAAAATTACATGAGATGTCTTAATGGATATTTTAAAATTGTGACGTATAAAAGAGTATTACAACAAAATCAATGAAGTAGCTAATACAGTACAAAATCAGATACTAATCCATATCGATTACGCATACACCCCTTCTGAAATAATCCAAATTCCACTCCGAGTGTTTAGAGATAACTTACCTGAATCTACGAAACGATGATATTCACAAGAAACCCACAATCTTTAGACGATGCTTATAAAATTATTGAAGATGCACGACACCAAAGCTATACTACTAAGCATACAATACATAGAGGGTTCATTTGGTAAAACTTGATAAACTTGATCTGCGTATGGTATACAGGAACCTTGGTGCCAAGTTTGGGGTCTCTAGCTCTTATAGTTGCTGAGAACGACGCGTTCATACTGACGGATGGTCATACGGACGGACGGATGGACGGACGGAAGGACAGACGGATGGACAGACGGACGGACGGACTTACGGATGGACTAACAGACAGACGGACATCGACTCGATCGACTCGGCTATTGATACTGATCAAGAAAATATATACTTTAAAGGGGCTACCACGCCTCCTTCTGCCTGTTACATACTTTTTGCACAAAGCTAATATATCGGTTTTTTTTTTTTTTTTTTTTTGTTTTGTGCTGAGGGGGAGGAAAATGCCTTCTGCATCTCACATTACCGTCGCAATGTGGTATGTGGGGCTCGCACCCACTAAAAACCCCTCCTCATCAGGCCTATCTCCATTTCGGAAAAGCTTTCGCATTACTTCGAAGCTGCCCGGACTATGTTTTCTCATTTAAGTCCTTTTTCTTTAGGCGGAGGATATCGCCTATGAAGCACGATACATGTCGCCAATTCTCCTCGTTGCTGATTATTATTGTTATAATGTTTTCCGGCGTGATGTCCCCTACTTCTTGTAATAGTCGGTGTCGTCGTTCGGCAAATCGCTCGCAGTGGAAGACTGTGTGCTCTACATTGTCGCTTCCCGTATCCCCGTAGACGCAGCTAGCCTCTGAGTACAGAAAGGAACTGAAATACCCGTGTCCAGTCAGCATCTGTGTAACATAATAGTCAACATCACCGTGATTTCTCTGTATCCAGACTTTGAGATCGGGTAGAAGTATTGCTGTCCACCTTCCCTTGTTGTCGTTCGTCCACCTTTCTTGCCACTGGTTAAGGGAATCCTGTCTACAGACGTCGGCTGACTGTATTGTAGCTCTTCCTGTTTGGCGAAGCTCATATAGTTTCTTGAGCTCTCGAGCCAATATATCAACCGGAATCACGGCTTCAATGACCATCGCTGCTGATCCCGATACAGTCCTATAAGCGCTTATTATCCTCAGCGCACTCGTCCTCTGCATCGATAGGAGCTAATTTGCCTTGTAATTAGTGTTCAAGCCGTCTGCCCAGATCTCACATCCATAGAGAAGAATGACGTTGTTTAATTCCATTAGCAACTTCCGCCTGCTCTGCAATGGTCCACCCACATTTGCCATGAGCCTGCTTAGTGATCGTATTGCGGTGGCGGACCTCGTCGATGTGTTATTAAGCTGCGCTTGAAAGGTTAGCTTTGAGTCAAGTCGGATTCCTAGGTACTTGATAACCTTTTGTGTCCTGATTATGCTATCGTCTATCCTCATGTCCATCTCCAGTGGGATTTGTCGCCTACTTACTAGAAGCAGCTCTGTTTTTTCAGTTGCTAGCTGTAGTCCTCGGCAATCCAACCAGTCCTCAACACGAATCATCATTTGCCTATGTTTGCGTTGGGCATACGCGCCGGGATGACTGCCACAATGTCGTCTGCATATCCTACCAGAAATGTGTCATCGGGCATCTCTATGCGAAGAACATCGTCATAGGCTATGTTCCAGAGGTCTGGTCCAAGTACTGATCCCTGTGCTGCTTTCGTGGATGCATTTTTCCTCTGTTGCCGTCTGGTGCAAAAGCTTTCGATTGTCGAGATAACTGTGCAGAATTCGCATCAGATACGCCGGGATTTGGAATCGTGTGACTCGCGAGCGCTGCTTCTGTGACCTCTCTGATTGCTCCGATTGTGGACCTGCCTGGTCTAAAGCCGTGCTGCCTCGGAGAGAGTCCTCCTGCATTATCTACTGCGGCTGCGAGGCGGGGCTTAATTAGTCTTTCTAGAAGCTTTTCTGCTGTATTAAGCATGCAAAGTGGACGATATGCCGAGGGGGTTGCGGGATCACCTTTCCCTTTGCTATTCAAAACCAGCCGCTGAACTTTCCATCAATGTTCCACTTCGAATGCAGGCATATACACATCCAGCAGCATTTCAGGTCGGCTTTCTGCAATAACAGATAGCACTTCCGAAGTAATATTATTATTGGGTCCTGGCGCTTTTCCATGTTTCAGGCTTTTTGCCGCTTTCGCGAGCTCTTCTCTGGTAAAAGTCTCAACCAGGCTATCGTCTGCTGTTATCATCGGCTCTGCTTGTCTGGCCGGGTGGGTGGGAAATAGCGTCTGAACTATGCTGTCCATTTTTTCCGTTTCCAAGCAGGAGGATGCGCGGTTTGTCTTGAGCTTTTTCATGACGATTTTATACCCTAGGCCCCACGGTTCTGAGTTAATATCATCGTTTTTTCCATTTCTCAAGTTTACTTTTTCGAATGGCGATGTTCAGATGTTTTTTGGCTCACCCATTCTGAATATCCTCTTCTGCAAAGTCTCCTCGGCGTCTGGCTCTAGTTAGTATTGGTGATCAATGCTGCCTTGCTCAGACGCCGAACATTCCATCTGTGGCTCTGTCGGTCAGTATTGGCGGGTCGGATCCTTCCTAGGGTCTCTTCCACTCCAAATGAGATGTATTGGTGGTCACTACCTGTGTATGTGTCCAGAACCCTCCAGTCCTTGACTTTACGTGACAGATTCTCTGACACTAGAGTTATGTTAGGGATCGTACCTTCGCATCCAATTCGGCTAAAAGTTGGTGTAGTGCCTACATTTGAGACTATGAGTCCAAGTCTGGCCGTCGTGTTGACTACTCTCCAGCCTCTAGAATTGGTTACTGGCATGCCCCACTCTTCTGCTCTTGAATTAAAATCCCCGGCAATAATGTACTTTCCCTGTAGTTGCGAGACTGTGTCTCCTATCTCGTTCAGCTTGCCCTCATATGTTTGGATGTCGTCTTTTGGTGTTAGGTAGCAGCTGAATATGTGGCAATCGTTGACTTTAACATACACAAAACAGTTGCCACATCCTTCGTTTGTATGCCGGATGCTACTCCGATTCGGTATCCAGATAGCCGCAGTTTTGGTGTGTTCCTTCAGCCATACGCCATCTTCTCTTGTCCTATACTGCTCGCTGATTATCACTAAGTCAGCTCGTTGTTCCTCAACTATTTGAGACAGTAGGGCGTCCGCCGTCCTGCTCCTATGCAAATTAGCTTGTACTACCTTCATGTCTTGGCTCTCCTGATACTGGCTGCGCAATTATTTGAACCCGGGAAGTGGTCAAGCTCCTTTAACTTCTCATGAGCACATAAGCAGCATCTTGGGCGTTTGGTGCAACCTTGCATTTTATGTCCGCTCTCTCCGCACCTGATACACAGGTCTCTGCGATCAGGTCCTGTACACTGGCTCTACACGTGATTAACACCGAAGCGTTTAAAGCACCGTTTGATGTCTTCGCAGCGCTTTACACGACATCGGGTCCACTCGATTCGAATTCTCGATTCTTTCAAGACTTTTACTGCATCTTCTGCAGCGAGAATAATGAAAGCTCTCCGTTGCTCCGAGCTATTTACACCTGTTAGCCGTACTCGTATATCCTCAGCAGAGCCATTTGTCACTTCCGATATTGCGGACTTGACTTCTGATTCCTCGGTGAAGCTGTCCAGATCTCGGACTTCGATTTTAACGGTTGGCCTGAGTACCTTTACCGTAGCCGTTTCCTTCAACAAACCTTTTATTGCGTCGCCAAGCTTTTGGGTTTTGCTTCCTTTAGTTAACTCCAGTAGCATATCCCCCGTTTTTGTTCTCCTGATCGAGCGGACAGCACTTTCATCATCCTCTGGCTTGACGTTCCTACGTAGCTTACCGAGTACTTGGGCGTAGCTCTTACCTTCAGCTGGTTTGATCAGCACAGCATCTGGGCGGCTTCGCACTCTAGACTTACTTGCCTTGTCTGTCTTTTCAGGCTCTCTCTTTTGACTATCTTTTGCGATCTTCTCTTGTTCTCTTTTCTTAGCTATTTTCGTTCGTGTCACTAATTGAAAATCTGCAATCAGAGAAGTGTTCCGCGGCTTCTTGTTTGCATCCTGTAGTGCCAGGCTAGTGGCGATTCTCTTTTGCAAAACAGAGATCGGAGTGGTGTTCGCGTCCTCTGTTGCCTTTTTCTGCCTTTTCCGAAGGTCCTCGGTTCTATCTTTTTCGGCGCTCTTCCAGCTATTTCTGTAGCTTGCGATTACGTCGAGGAGCTCGCTTAGCTCCGACGTGCCGTCCTTGACATCCATGCATATTTTCCTCTGTTTGCGCATAGCCTGCTTCATTTTATGTAGCACTGCTTTGCATTACAATAGAGATTCTTCCTCTAACGCTCTCATCTTAAGTATTAGTTCATGTCTTGGGGAACTATGCTCCTGGATAACAGGCTGGCGTGACTCAGGTGTATCCAATGATAGAGTGCACCTTTCCAACGTCGCCGTGCTGACTGATGGTTCGTTCCCATCCTGACGTGTGTTGTTTGGGGTCTATCGCTTCGACCTGCCCACTTCCTCATCTTTCTGATCGCCTCTTTGCTTCACCATTGGTGATCTTGCCATAAGGGCACTTCTACGAAATGCGCTGGGTATTTCAGCTTCGTTGTTTATTTGTGATGGAGTATTCATGTTGTTGGGTTCAAACTTTAAGCCGCTATCTCCTCTCAAGTGTACAGTTGTCCACCATGTCCTCATGGGTCCCTTTGCAAGCAGTGAGGTCCATGCGAGGGTTGGCACAAGACTTTATGGGTGCAAGTGTTCAGAGCCAGGACGGACACTAAGCAGGAGTTCTCTCAACTGCACCTGTACCATCAATTTAATTATGATGTGATTCGAACGTACTTAAAGACTCGCCAAGTTTTCATAAAACGGAGGTAACTACAGCATTAGCCCAACAGCCATTTCGCCAGGGGCTCAATCTGGGTACTGAGGTGTTGGAATGCCCTAGTCATCAGCGGTCGATCTTCTTTATTGTCTACCGATCTGGAGAAAGACATCTGTGTAGCCGTCCAATGTGGAACAGACGCTAACTAGGACGCCTCTCGATTCGAGTACAGACGCGTGCTGGGTTTCCGCCTTCTCACCTTAGCAAGAGCTCTATCAGACACTTTACCATGTAGGCAGAACTCCCGAATATCCCTGTTCAGGGTATAAAAAGTACCAACTTTATAAAAGATACATTTTTCCTTTATATTTGAAACATAATCCATTATTAATGTGTTAATACATTTTCCATCCATCGTGATTAAACTAAAATTAAATATAATCAATGCATTCTGTTCATAAAAATAGTACCAGAAAAATACCAACGAAGAAAAAAAGGTACCAGTTTTTGAACTAAAGTACCAAGTGTGGACACCGTGGTTCTATGGTGAAGCAAAAAATTGCAATCAATCAAATGAACCCTCTATGTATTGCATGCTTAGTGGTCCTAGTCTGCTGTACCTTTGATGTAATTTCATAGCAAAGTAAGCTACGCTCCACCTGCGTGGCCCTTGGACCGGACTCAAGCTTTGGACTTGTTTGCCTAGGTTTATATATAGTATTAAATTAGTGGGGCAATGACTATATTCACATTATGTACGCGAGATTCTATAGATAAACTTATTATTTAATAACTTGCTCGTCTTCAGCTGGGTTCTTGCCAAAATAGTGTATGTATATAAGCACGTATATATTTGAAAATATATGAGTGTTTGGTTACTTATATTTACATACATACATATTTATAAATTTGTTATAAATCATATACATGTTGAACTTAATTAAAAAGTTATACTCATTTTTGGATTTAACTTAAGTTGGTTTGTAAAATATTTTTGTACGAACTTTAATTATAAAATAATATAGTTTCCTTTAACTTTCTTTTTAATTTTTGAGCCGATGTTAAATAAATAATTATGTTGAAGTAATTTATTTGTTATACTACTTGCGTGTCAGTTTTCATCCTTTTTGTGGATCTTATCAGTTATTGAAAAAATGAGCATATAAAATACTTTGAAGCCATACTTGTACTTATTCAATGTATGATTATTTATTTTAAATTTAATGTTTAACATTGCTTTTTTCTTTCAAATTGAATTCTTTGAGAATAGAGCAAATTTCGTTTAACACACTTATTGTAAGTAGTATTTTGTAAATATTAGTTCTATCCATTTATTGTTGTTTACTGTTTGCTTATAACAGGCATTATTAAGATAGTGTCAACTATTATTTTCCTTTATTTATACAAAAAAGTAAATTCTAAGAAATCTCATTTTATATTATTCGTACAACGATTATTAGTATTTTGGTATAATTAATACAAATTTACTTGAGAAGTTTTTCTAAAAAACACAATCGTACACTTAGTTACAATCGTACAGACACTTATGCACAAGCTAACACAAGTTGCCTAAGTGGCGCAGCGAAAGCCCAACAGCAGTGTCGTTGACCGGTGTTGCGCAAGAACATCTGCAGTTCGCAAAGATCCTAACGTCAGTAGCTCAAGTTCGACACCAGTCAGTGAATTACGCAAGTCGAAACTGGAATATGAGCGACACCGTGGGAACGCCAATTCTACATTCAATTCCTTAATTTACATACAATATTAATTAATTATTAATTATTACATCATATTAATTGACACGGACGGCAAAGAATTACGTCAGGCCTGTAAAGGAGCTAAAAAAAGTAGTTTATGTCGAAAAATCCTTCACTATGCGCTCGGTACATGGTTCGAGCAGTATAACAAACAGGATCACAAGAAAAAATGAAGTTCTTTAAAGAGAGCATCGAATTCTTGGGCTTTGTAGTAACCAGAAACGGGGCAAAAACTAACCCCGAGGAAGTGAGTACCATACAGGAATATGTTAGCTAGTTATTATAGAGAATTCATCAAGGACTTCGCGGCAATATCGAGGCCTTTGACCAACATCCTAAAAGCACAAAATGGCTCGGTGAGTAAACATATGTCCAAGAAGGTAAAAATTTTTAAATATGTAAAATTGGAAAATGAAGAGCTACGACGATTCACAGCGAAACCTCCATTAACCTACACGATTGATTCTGAAAGAGGCCAAATTCCCGTTAAAGAGAGACATCATACTTTTTGACAGAATAATATGCCACCTAATAAATTTTACAGATAAAAACACTCTATTTGAAGTAATCAAACCACTCATTAATACCACCTCAGTAAACGCGATTTACTGTGATCTGCCAACGTAAGTAATCAACATGATTTGGTGTTAAGTTTTCCAGCAACTAAGTTCTGGCATTGCAAGAATGTTGTTATAGACATTACAGACAAAGGTGAAAATATGAAACAAAGCCTACGGGATAATTATTTTCCGAAAATGGCGAAGACATGTACAAGAGCAAAACACGACAGGCACTTAAAGAAACAGATGCTTGGGGTAACACCAATTCCAACATATGCTGGAGAAATTATCCACGTTGACATTCTCTCAACGGTCAAAAAATTGTTCCTTACTTGCTTTGACAAGTTCTCGAATTTTGCCGTTGAACAACCGCTGGCATCTCGCACAATAATGGATGTAAAAATGCCCATTATTCAACTTCTAAATTCGTTCCCTTAAACAAAAACGATTTATTGCGATAGTGAAGCCGCTTTCAATTCAGAGACAATTAGATCACTTTTAAAGAACGGATATGACATAGACATTGTGAATGCACCACCTCTTCACAGTTGTTCAAATGGACAGGTAGAACGATTTCATTGCACTCTTGCGGACATAGCAGATTTTTTATACTCGAAAAAATGTCTGATGACACAGTCGAGTTAATTTTGAGGGTAACAATAGTATGCAATCGATCCTTACACTCGTTCACAGACCAAACCCGTATCGATGTAATTCACGCAGTGTCTAGCGAACTCAGGCAGACCATAATAAATCAAATTTGCAAAAGTCCAACATGATAACATTGAAAGATCTAACCCGAGCAGGCAAAGTAGAGTTTTTGAAGTAGGCGAAAGTGTTCGCAAAAGCCAATAAAAGGTTAGGAAAATCTTTTCTTATTAAAGTTAGGGTGGTCCATAAGGGCAACCTTAAGTAGCCTTTACTTATACGCGAGAAAATCGCACAGGATAATATTGATATTTAAGCGCACAACAATCTTTATTCCCTCTTTCCGTAGTAAAAGTACACCCTAGGCAATGGCAAGAAGTCTAGCCTTCCTAGGCTCAGCACTCAAGGTAATAACTGGCACGTCAGATGCGGCCAATTTTGAAAAGTTAGATGGTCTGAATCAAAGTTAATTGATGCTAACAGTAGGCAAATAGTTATTAATGCAGAAACACCGAAGCAAATTAATATACTCACAGATACGACAAATTAAATAATTTAAGCAAAAAAGAATGAGATAGTTGACACACCGCATTTATATGAAACATTATTAGCGAGAAATATAATGTTAATAAACCAAATTTCAAACAAATATTCACAATTACATTAGCTAAGGCGGGTATAATAAATCCCACTATTTTTGATCATGAAGATTTGGACAATTTTAAAGGAACACCCCGTAGAGATCCCCATAGTTAGCCTAACAGTCCGAGAATATAAGTCATATACTCATAGTCTACCCTAGAATTAAATTCATCTGTACCAGAGTCACCATCTTCCAGGTATCACATCAACATGTCACACTGCAGCTACAACATGACACTATAGCCGAATACAACGATGACGTACTAGCGGTTAACGAGTGCGTAACAACAACATTCGAATCCGTTTGTAGGTTAACAGCACAAGACACCTGTGCACGAGCACTGCACGCTAGCGGCGCGGCCTCCTGCCGCACGTGGCCAAGCCACCTGAATCCTATTTCGCAAGTAGATGATAGAATCATAATTATCAACGAGAGCACAGCAAGGGTCAGTACAGACGATGGTCCAGAGATCATTACAAACGGCACTCACCTCGTCCCCTTCCGAGTTCAAAAACGGCCTTGTCACCATATGGCAAATCTCAAAGAGAAGACAAGCTTCGCGAGAAGTACGAAGGGCCATCAACAGCTATGAAATAACCGAGGACACATAAACATATTCCGCTGACGCATGAGTTCAGCGACCCGACCACAATGGTCAGCAGCGGTAACCTGATACTTGACTATGCTGCAAGTATCTGCGTTATCGCTTATGCTGGGTCAGCTTGCCGGCTGTAGCTTTGTAGCTTGTGGGTTCAGCCTTTAGGTTTAGTTTTAATTCAATTATAATTCAGTTTGAATCCAATGGAGAACCGGCACACTACGGTTGATGTAAAATTCCGTCAAGGCTGTTAATCATTATTATACCCTGTGCCCATTAAAAATGGCCAAAAAAGGGTATAATAATTTTGTGCATATATATGTAACAGGCAGAAGGAGGCATCTCCGACCCTATAAAGTATATATATTCTTAATTAGAATCAATAGCCAAGTCGATTGAGCCATGTTCGCCTGTCCGTCCGTCTGTCTGTATGAACGCGTCGATCTCAGCAACTATAAGAGCTAGAGACACCGAAAATAGCATGAAGGTTCCTGTATATCGAGTTTATGTTAGCTTTTCGATACCGCATTTCTCAAAGTAGACTCTTCACCTTGGCAATTGCGTAAAGAATATCATATTAAAATAGTACTGAAAGTTTCATTAAGATGGGTCTATGAATAAGAGCGATAATCAGAAAAGAAATGTCCGCAGCACATGTGTCCGAGCGAGACAGCGAACGACTGCGTCACAAGACTTTATGAAGTATCGTAACACTCACTACACCTGTTATGTTCTTACTTTTATTTTAATCAAAATATTTAAGATAGAAAACTGCACAGGGTATTATACTATCGTGCGTGCTCGACATATCCGCTTGTTATATTGGTTATTGAGCCACAAGGCCAATAACTGGAACGAAGGTCCAAGCATAATCTTCGCGGAAGAGCATCCCCCCCCTTCCACACCATCAAGGAAGGTGGGTTACAGCTGGACGAACCACAAGAAAATTTGGCGCCCAACGTGGGGCAATGAGAAAAACCCTCACTTTTTCAGGAAACAACAAAACAACAATGGTTAACAGGAGAAAAGTAAAAGCAGGGACAAGGCGCCAAAAGATGAACAATGTTGTTCTGACTGGCCCCGATGCTGAGGAACCGAGATATGAAAATGCTGCTGTGATTGAAATTGAAGAACACGCTGAATCGCTGTGTGACGATAACTCACTGCATTTGTTAGGCAACTATCCCGACTGCCGTATATCAAACAACAGTTGGATGGGAGAATTTTAAAGATATTAATTGACACAGGGGCGGCAAAAAATAACGTTAGGCCCGCAAAGGAGCTAAAAATCCTTCACTGTGAGCTCGGTACATGGTTCGAGCATGATAACAAACTAATTTTTTGGCAAATTTCACCATTTTTTGTGGTTGAAACACTATGTTCATTTCATGCCATTATAGGATTTGACTTTTTAACATAAGCAGGATCGGCATTGGAACAAATCAGAGCAATTGAAATTCCATTACTGTGACAGTGTAAACTTCACAGATGTTAACGATATAGTAGTGCCCATGTCCGTCAAAAAGGAATTCTCATGCCTTTGAATGAATATTGAAAAGGTCAAAAGCTTTTTCGACCTCTCTTCTTTTCTCTCTCTCTTTTCGACACTTCGGTCACTGCCATGATTCGCACTATGTATAACGAACCAATCTATACCAAACTATATCCGTACCCAAATGGAGTCTCTGATTTCGTAGAAAACGAAATCAAGCAACTACTTAAAGATGGTAACATTAGACCATCAAAATCCGCATATAACAGTCCTGCTTGGGTTGTTGACAAAAAAGGGTTTGATAACAATGGCACTAAAAATAAACGGTTGGTAATCGACTTTAGGAAGCTAAATGAGCAAACTATAGCCGATCGATACCCAATGCCGAGCATTCCAATGATTCTAGCAAATTTAAGAAAGGCAAAGTTATTCACAATCCTAGATTTAAAGTCGGGGTACCGTCAAATTTACCTAGCGGAACAGGACCGCGAAAAAACGTCGTTCTCGGTAAACGGTGTAAAGTACGAGTTTTGTCGTCTACCTTTTGGATTGAATAATGCGGGGAGCATTTTTCAAAGAGCCAACGATGATATTTTGAGGGAACACATAGGAAAGATATGTTACGTTTACGTCGGCGACGTCATAATTTTTCCTGAATATGAAGTCAACCATGTGAAGCATATTCAACGAAACGTCTTCGAAAGTCTAAGGAACATCTTATCAACCGAGGATGTAATTCTCATGTACCCGGATTTTAAACATCCTTTCGACTTAACCACTGACGCTTCCATGGACGCCATCGGTGTAGTTCTGTCTGAAGGAGGAAAACCAATTACAATGATTACAGAGCGAAACAACACACTATACCACAAACAAAAGAGAGTTGTTAGCCATTGTCTTTGGTAATTGGCTTTGGGTAAATTGTAAAATTACCTGTTTGGGTCAAAAGAAATCAACATTTTTACAAACCACCACCACCTTCGCTGTCTCCGACAGGAATACAAATGTGAAAATCAAAAGATGGAAATCATACATTGATGAACACAATGCAAAAGTGTTCTAAAAGCCCGGCAAAGAAAATTTCGTGGCAGATGCCCTGTCCCGGCGGAATGTAAACAATTTGGAGTGCTGCGTCGATTCACAGCGGGACCTACATTAACCTACACGATTGATTCGACAGAAAAGCCTTTAAATTGTTTCAAGAATCAGTTTGTTCTCGAAGAAGCCAAATTCCCGTTAAAGAGAGACATCATACTTTTTGGCAAAAAAATACGTCACCTAATAAATTTTACAGATAACGAGGCGCATGCGACAGTATAGTATCTTGCATCAGTATTTACAACTGAAGGGGGTAAGACTACAGTCGACCGCAGTCGACAGTGTCTCAAATATTGCACAGATAGCAAAACGAATCTTCCGAGCCTCGAACCCGCGATCCCTTGATTCACAGTCTAATGCTCTACGCCCTGTGCCACCGCTAAATCGACCCGCAGGCCGACAAGATCAAAATAACTGAATTCGTATTTTCCATTCATTGCCGCCTTGAAAGTTTCTTTTGCTCAAAAAATTCTCCCTCATTATCGTTCGTTCATGGAAGAGAGCAGCAGTGAACGAAGCGAACTACCGTTACATTTTTATACCCTGTACAGGGATATATTAACTTTGTGCAAAAAATGTCCGTCTGTCTGTCTGTCCGTCTGTATGAACGCGTCGATCTCAGCAACTATAAGAGCTAGAGACTCCAAATTTGGCATGAAGGTTCCTCTATACCGTCCGCAGATCAAGTTTGTTTCAAATTTTGGATACCTCCCCACTTTCCCCCGCAAATCGATCAAAACTCTTTATACCCTGTTAACACCATGTATTTCTGAACGTGCATATTTCTAACTTAACAGGTGTTTAAAAAATACTGTTCTGAAACACAAGTGAAAGTTTCATAAAGATCGGTCCAGGAATAAGGAAGACATTCAGATAAGAAAGTAGATGGAAAAGACTAGAACATTTTGCAATGAATCGCACTGCTTTACCAACAATTAGAATTCATTGCATGCTTATACATATCTGCTAGCTTTTGCAAGTGAGCACATTCTCGCCGAAAAGCTGAGTTGTGTTACTTCAAATGTCATACTGCTTGCTGACAATTATATTGCAAGTCTAAACGTAATGTATGCAGAGATTTGTAAAAAATAATCAATTATTATGATATTTGTAATATTAGAGTTTGCCTTTCAAGAATTGATTATTCTAATGATCATTTGCATTTTAAATATTGACGAGCAAGTGAAGTCCATGAAAAAAACTGAGATGTTTTTTTTCCATTGAATCGTTGCGGTTGCGTCAAGCATCACATGTGTGCAAGCGAGACAGCGAACGTGCAGACGTATATCAAATGACGTTGCACTAAGCTTTTCATCAAAAACTTGCAGATATAAGCTTACAAAGAATTCCTATGCTAAATGACAGTTTCAAAAGAGTATTCTTTAAACACCTGTTATGTTCTTACTTTTATTTTAATCAAAGTACCTATTATCAAAATATTTTTAATATAGAAGCCTGTACAGGGTATTATACTGTCGAATGCGGTCGACTGTAGCCTTTTCGATTGGTTTTAAAACTAATTCTTGGCGTTTACATCACATCGCAGGGATGCTTAATTTGTTTTTCACGCATTCATCGATAAATATCATGTGTTTGAACTAAAAAAATTTCCAAAAAAAATGGCAACGAATGTCATCATTCACATTGCACTGAACTTTCAGGTCTGACTGGATATGGAATTGAACTAAGCATTCGATCCCAAAGTCGAAAATGGCATCGAATGAGCCGAATAGATTCGAACGACTACGCTGGACCACACGGAATTACATATTTGGCGCCCAACTTCGTCAAGAACCAAGCAATTTTTACCTAACTAGCTAGTTAAGTAATAAGATTGATAAGTGAACTCAACGGCACACCCTCAAGACTTTTTAATGCAAAACAAAATCCAAACCAAGTGAATAAATTCATTGCATACCAAAAAACGCATTCAAGAAGTTAATAAATAAGTTAGAGATTATCAAATCACGTCATATGTCACCACGTAATGGTTGTGTTTTGTGAAATTAAAACTAAGTAATTTTTTATTACATACATTATTACATTGTTTTTCTTGCTGCAGACAATCAGTAACAACCCAAAGAATTTGTCATAGACCTCTTAAGTGTCATACACACAATTCTATTCTACTGCGCAATTGTGTTCGGCGAAAAAGTATTTGTGTAGTGCCGATCAACAACTAATGAGTTGGGCAGGTACTTATAGGAACATAAAAGATAAATACGACATGAAGGAAAAGTTAGCCAGATAATATATTGGCCGATAACAAGTGCCCCGGTAGATAAACCCACTCAAATCCAATCATTCATTGACAATGCCATCAGACAGGCATTGACGCAACAACAATCTCAGTCGCAATCCCAAATAAAGCCCAAATAAATCCCAAATAATACCAAATAGCTGTTCGGGTACACAGTCTGCATGTGGAAGCACCTCAGATCGTCACGTATGAAAAAATATCTGTTAGGCCTGATGTTAGGTGCGATATTCCACTAGACATAATTAAGTCTGTGCCAGAGTTCTCTGGTACCCAAGACGAGTATGTAGCATGGAGGCAATCGGCCATATACGCTTACGAGCTTTTCAAGCCCTATGACGGCAGCAGTGCACACTACCAAGCTGTTACCATCATAAGGAACAAAATCAGAGGCGCAGCTGGAGCCCTGCTTGTGCCTCACAATACTGTGCTAAACTTTGATGCCATCTTGGCCTTACGCCTACTGAGGCTGGGCTTAGAGATGGTCAGACAGGGTAACTTGCCCCTGATGCAGTACTACGAATAAGTCGAGAAAAAGCTAACACTGGTGACCAATAAAATTGTGATGTCACCCGAACAAGCGGGCGCCGATTTGCTCCACGCTGAAGTAAAAGCCGACGCCCTGCCTGCCTTTATTTCGGGCCTCAATGAAAAAATCTTTTTCAACAGCAAACGAAGTTCACCCATTCAACACCGCTGTCACTGCCACGATTCGTAAAGTAGACAACGAACCGGTATACTCGAGGACCTACCCAAACCTCATGGGCGTTTCCGACTTCGCAAACAATGAAGTCAAGCAAATGTTGAAAGACGGCAAGACAGCCCAACTTGGGTTGATGACAAAAAAGGCACAGACGCCTATGGCAACCCAAACAACAGATTGCTCATCGATTTCAGAAAACTGATCGAGCGAACTATCCCAGACCATTACCCAGTGTCCAACATGTCCTATGATTCTACCGAGCCTTAGCAAAGTTTTTAACTACTCTCGACCTAAAATCAGGGTACTATCAGATTTACCTTGCGGAACATAAACGCGAGAAGACGTCGTTCTCAGGAAATGGCGGCAAATACGAATTTTGAATACTGTCCTGAAATGCTTAATCGATGCTATAATTAGAGTAAGCCAAGAAAACACTAGGTTTTTTAAAGAAAGCATGGAATACCTCGGTTTCATAGTAATCAAGGACGGAACCAAATCCGATCCAGAAAAACTTAGAGCCATACAAGAATGCGCTGAACCGAAAAGCGTCTACAGTATCAGATCCTAGGATTAGCAAGTTACTACAGGGTCTTTATCAAGGACTTTGCCGCTATAGCTCGTCCAATAACAGATATACTGAAAGGGGAAAACGGCTCAGTGAGTACACACATGTCAAAGAAAATTGTAGCGCATTTGAACCGCTGCACAATATTTTGGCATCAGAAGATGTCATACTCACGTACCCAGACTTCAAAAAGCCCTTTGACCTGACTACCGATGCCTCAGCTAGCGGCATTGGCGCTGACGGTAGACCAATTACGATGATATCTCGCACCCTGAAACAGGCGAGCTAAACTACGCCACCAATGAAAGAGAATTGCTGGCTATCGTATGGGCTCTGGGTAAATTACAGAACTTTCTGTACGGTTCTAGGGAGATTAATATTTTCACAGACTACCATTGGTAGTTGGTAAACGCAAAAATAAAAAGATGGGTGCCACGTAACAGTGCCACGACTGCCTTCTGCTATCTATTCCACACTGTTGGCAATTTTGACGACGCTTCGCGCTCTCCGTTCGGCTTTTTACTCTCTGGGGTTCCTTGCTGAGAGTCTGGGTTTCTATGGTCAAACAAAAAGTTCATATAATTTTGAACATTCATCAATGAACCCTCTGTGTGTTGTATATTCTTAAAAACAACTACGGTATTGACATTGTGAACGCGCTTCATAGCTCATCGAATTGCCAAGTGGAACGGTTTCACAGCACTTTGGCAGAAATCGTCAGATGCCTAAAGTTAGACAAAAAGATCAATGACACAGTAGAACTAATCCTGAGAGCAACGGTAGAATATAATAAAACCCTGCACTCAGTCACTAGCGGGAAACCAATTGAGATTGTTCACACAGGGTCCAATGAGCGCTGCCTAGACATCAGAGCAAGATTAGTAAAAGCCCAGCAAGACAACATCGGAAGGTGCAACCCATACAGACAAAACCGTATTATTGAAGTAGAAGAGGAATTCTTGAAGAAAAATAAGAGGTTAGGAAACAAACTGACCCCGTTGTGCACAGAACAAAAAGTGCAAGCAGACCTGAGAACGTCTGTTCACATTAAGTGGAAGGTGGTCCATAGGAACAACCCCTTTACAATTAGCTAGTAAGTCAGCTTTAGGAGAGTTAAAGTACAGTGGTTCCAGTCTATGTTCAAATTCCAGGTTCACCCTCACGATGCTCATTACCCTAGCAGTAGCAAATGCTCGGATCACAAACTTTTCGCACGCCAACTACATCCCAGTTGTAGACGGAGATCTGCTGGAATTCGAACAACGTGACTGCCTGAGGCGCTCAAGCAACCTTTCAGATTTCATTAGTATGTTAGATGAAACAGAAAAGCTGTCCGTTTCCTTTCCCCAATCACATATGCGCAAGTTACTAGACGTTGATACTGACCATCTAAGAACCCTGTTGTCCGTCCTCAAACTACACCACGAAATTGCGAGGAGCGAAGATTTCTTAGGGACAGCCCTGAAGGTGGTCGCGGGCACACCTGGTGCCACAGCGGTCACGACGCGAATCCTATGGGCGTTCACTCCACACGGGAAGCACGGCCCAATGCCATACTCAACCGAGCCACCTGAGGGTCGCCGTAGATGACGGCATCGTAATTATCAACGAAGCGAGAGCCCACATCCGCACGGACGACAGCCCAGAGGTACTCGCTAAAGGATCTCACTTGGTAACCTACGAACGGTCAGCAACTATCAACGGCACCGAGTTCGTAAACTTGCGAACAGCGTTAAACAAGCAACCTGGCATTGTAAGGTCGTCACTATTAAACATCGTCGGCCACGACCCAGTGCTGAGCATACCTCTGCTACACCGTATGAACAACGACAACTTACGCTTCATCCAAAGTTTCAAAGAAGAGGTTGATGCCGCAAGCTCACCTAAACTCTGGTTCGCGGCAGTTGATTCTTAATGTTGGTCTGATTGGCTCACTGGTTTTAAGGAGAAAACGAGCTTCCATGGAAATTCAGCGTGTGATTAATAAGTTTAGTATGACCGAGGACGGTCATAATCCTGAGGAGGGGGTATTTAACAACTAAGGAAAATGATACACAATGTACTGCCCTAGCAACTAAGTAGGTTCGTATAAGCAATGCTGACGCGCCAGAGTTCAGCGCTCCGCGCTAAGAACGGCCAGCAGTGGTAAGCGGGCACTTCCTATTTGAAGTTCTGCGTTGTGCTGTATGGAAAACTGAGTCGACTTGTCGACCATGACTCTGTGCCGCGATTCATTGATGCTTAGGGTAGACTTATGATATAATTTTGATTTGGCTTCAGTTTATGTTTGACTTCGAATAAATGTACTACTCCGGCTTTGCCTTCATGAAATACTCTTTTTATTATTGATACGTTCACTGAGCCACAAGGCCAGTGATAAGTGAGCGAAGTGAAGCTCCCATCGTAACCCTGGACAGTGAACGACTACGCTGGACCACGCGGAATTACATAATTTGCTATCGTGAAAATAGCCTATGGCTTTAAATGAAAATCGATGGATTTCCATCAATACGTGAAAAATTAAATAATCTAGCTTAAGGTTGCATTTACAAAAATCGACGTTCCGATGTTATTCACAAAACTAAAGTCCACAGTGCGTGCTGAGAGATGCATAGGCATATTAGATATAAATTGGCGTCTCTTGGCCAGTAAGCAAACGAAACATGGACGTGGGCATCGTTTTCATTAAAATCTGTAAAAGGAAACCAAGTGCAATGAGAAATATATATACTATATTAATGTATCTACCTCGCCCACAGATGAGGAGAGCAATTTAACAATGGTGTCGTGGGGTACAGCAACCACACTCTGATTGTTAATCTCGATAATGCGATGACCAACGCGCACACCGCCGCGTTCTGCAATGCCGCCACGCAGCAGGCTGCAAATCTGATATAGGTTAGAGCAAATAGCAATTCATCATATTGATGAATTATAACTTACCACGCCGTTTTGCACGCTAAAACCTAGCTGAAAGAGCGCCTTAGGACGTAGTATTTTAACCTCAACTACAGGCGGGCAGGGCACAACGGTAAACTTGACGGCAGTTTGATTTTTTGCATTGCGTATATAGCTTTGACAGGTGGATAGCGGCAATCCAACGAGGCTTGTACCATTAATGGCTATAAGCTGATCTCCAATGTTTAATTGGCCACAGCGGGCTGCTGCGCCGCCAGACATTAAATTAGCAATGACTACCGTTGGCAGCATCGAACCCCACCCACTTTCTACGATGACAACTCCAAGTATTTCGCCTTTGGCCTTGGGGACCACTACTTCTTTTTGTAGTTCTTTTTTAGCAAATATTTCGAGCTCGTCACCAAAAATTTCCTGACTGTTCAACACTTCTTGGTAGTCCATTTCCTTGGCCAGATTCTCATTTTCAATACCGTTAGCTTTTAGGAACTCCATGTAGGCCACTTGAAAAGCCTGACCAATCGATTGCGCTATGAACTGTGCCTCGTCACTCTCAAAAACATGACATATCATTTTGGGCGTTCGATTTTGATTGTTAAAGGACCCACATTCCTTACTGCTAGCATTTTCTTTCCACGTTTCTCCATCTGAGACCTCCCCAGATCCTGGATGGGGAAGCGCATCTAGTACAGGATCGCCACCATTGGGTAAAAAACGTCGACGCGCCATCAATACCACTAAATCACCAATGTCAGCAATATAAGAAATCGTTCGTAGAGCATGATCCATCATTATCTCCTTGAGATCCGTGTTGAGCACCATTATCTTCTCGGTTGAAATGAACAGATCCACTTCGGTACTTGGCTGACTTTCGCCCTCAGGGGCCTAACATTAAACAACAGATATAATATATTTACACTAGTTTGTCTATTTTAAAAATTGCTTAAATGCATTATGAACAGAATTAAGATTCTGATTATCGCTTACCAAAGCCTAAATATATCAAGCAGTACGCAGCATGGGATTATTAAAGGAACGGTCGAGAAATGCCAGACGCATTACAGACATGAAGCAATTTACCGTACACATTCAAAAGGAGTGATAATAGAAAATGGACATTGATATGGAAATACGCACCTTTATGCGTGATACTGCTTCCTCGGCCTGCATCATGCGTGTTGACTTTGTGGGCTGACCTTCACACACGAGCTGAGTGGAACCCAGATATCGAGCGCGAAAAAGAACTCCCTCGATTAATACTTTGGAATCCGATAAGCCTAATGAATACAATAATGATAAATTATGCACACAATGTAAAGACATTTAATACAGACACAATTCTGTATATATATATAGAAAACCTGGACTGACTATTTACTGCAGAACTTAAACGGTAAGATAGGAAGCCATAAATTAATAATATATACTATATATAATAACTGCAAAGTTAACTGTCAAATTTTGAATTAGCATTATTTTTATAAAATATTTTCACAAAACAATTATGTCAAATTTACTAAACGCGTATGTATGTGTGTGTGATTTTCTTTCAAATTTGCCATGCAAACTTTGTAATTTTATACTCCAAAAGAAAAAATAAGAAGACGACGAGTGAAAGAGCGAAGCGTGAACATTACTAAAAATATACATGTTTTCGGCAGGTAAACGATTTAATACCTTGCAGACCCCTGATTTCATCTCGACCGATGTTTCCTATGCCATCTATATAATATAGTCGACCGATGTTAACCACATTTGAGCAGTGTGTAAAAGCCAATATCAAATCTATGATCTCAAGAAACAACAATGTTTTTAATAATAATGGTTAATTTCGACCGATCCTTGTTATTACAGCTAAATAACGTACGTATTGCCTGCAACAAACCTGTACCTTTACATGGACCTGTGCCCATTAAAAATTGGCAAAACGGGTATAACTTTGTGCAAATGTTCAGTTAGAAGGGTCATATTTATATTTATAAATATATATATTGTATATATATTTATAAATATATATATTGTATATATCCCTACTCATATATAGATATATATAGTGTACCAAAAAACATGCAAAGAATGCAAAATGCTAGACTGCGTTGGAGAACGCCAAGAGAGAGACGCCAAAAACCATTACATAATAAATGTTATACTCAAAAAAAATATCAAAGCCAATTATTCTATTATTTATCTTTATTTAAATTTAATAAAACTATTCTCAATTAAGTTAGTTTCTGTTCCTTGTTTGCCGAATGTGATGAATATACTTAATTTTATTTTTCTTTTTATACCCTGTACAGGGATATATTAACTTTGTGAAAAAATTTTTGTAACAGGCAGAAGGAGACATCTCCGACGCTATAAAGTATATATGTATATTCTTGATCAGCATCAACAGTCGAGTCGATTGAGCCATGTCCGTCTGTCCGTCTGTATGAACGCGTCGATCTCAGCAACTATAAGAGCTAGAGACACCAAATTTGGCATCAAGGTTTCTGTATACCATACGCAGATCAAGTTTATTTTAAATTTTGGATACCTCCCCCCTTCCAGCAGGCAGCACATGTGTGCGAGCGAGACAGCGAACGACTGTGATACATGCGTCTGCTTACCATGTGTGCATATTTGTGCGAGCGAGATAGGGAACTACTGCGACACAGGCATAAGTAAATTAAGTGTCGTAACACTCAGCTTTTAATTGAATATGTATAAATATGTGAAAGTTAGCTGCTATAAGCATGCAAAGAATTCGTATGCAAAAAATGAGAGTTTCAAAAGGGTGTTCTTTAAACACCTGTTATGTTCTTACTTTTATTTTAATCAAAGTATCTATTATCAAAATACTCTTAATATAGAAGCCTGTACAGGGTATTATACTGTCGAATGCGGTCGACTGTAGCCTTTTCGACTGGTTTGAAGATATTTTGTTAAGTTTATAATTTTTATTGTGAAAATAAACATACTGAATATATTAATTACATAAAAAGTATGATAGAACAATATGTCCCGTACGACAGTGATTAAAATTTTTTATAAAAAAATACAAAATTTTTTTCAATCAAATAAAAAACATGATACATTCATGCATACATTCCCTTCAGGCTTTAGGTTGAAATCAGCGTTTGACCTGTTGACTTGTATTGAATGCATTTGTTTTATGTAATTATCTTGAAAACGAAGAATTACCAAAAATCAACATTAGCACTAACATTATTTTTTAGATATTTTTTTAAATTTATTATTCCCTGCCCATTAAAAATGGTTAAAAAAGGGTATAATAATTTTTGTCGATTGTCTGTCCGTCCGTCTGTATAAACGCGTCGATCTCAGCAACTGTAAGAGCTAGAGACACAAAATTTGGCATCAAAGTTCCTGTATAGCATACGCAGATTATTTTGTAATGGTTTTAGGGGTATCTCTCTTGGCGTTCTCCAACGCAGTCTAGCATTTTGCATTCTTTGCATGTTTTTTGGTACACTTTATATATCTATATATGAAGTCTAGTTATACGTTTTATTCGATTTGCGTGGGCGGAAGGGGCGTGGCAAAATTCTAAAACAAACTTGATCTGCGTGCACACTATAGGAGTGTTGTCACCAAATTTGGTAGCTCTAGCTCTTATAGTCTCTGAGATCTAGCTTAGCTTAGAATTGAAAGAAGTTCAAAACAAAATCAAACAGTGTAACACAATCACTATCTAGTCATAATCTGGAAACAGTTATGCAATGCAGAATGCAAGAAATGTATTATTGCTTCAAATTATTCAAAGTTTAGCAACGATGGTACGTGGTAAGCCGATTTGCCAAGAAATAAGAATATTAGTTGTAGATTATTATAAGTCTGGGAATACTTTTGGTGAAATAGACAAGCAATTAAATCTGGCTAAGTCATCCGTTCAAGGAATAATAAAATTTTGTAAGACAAATGACAATATTGAAAATAATATCGCAAATAGAGGCCGAACATCATCAATAACAGCTCGTGATAAAAGAGCCCTTGCCACAATTGCGAAGGCTGATCGCCGCCAAAGTTTAAGAAATTTAGCATTAGAATGATCTGATAAAATCGGAATGAGTGTTAAGCGTGAGTGGACGCGCCTGCAGTTGCGAAATATTGGATACAAGTTCTATAAAGTATGTATAGGGATTATATACGTTACATACTTAATATCTTAAATTAATCTTAGGCCAAGGAAAAACCATTGCTTACGCTTCGCCAAAAGAAGAAGCGTTTACAATGGTGTCGGGAACGGATGTCTTGGACTCAAAGGCAATGGAACTCCATCATATTTAGCGATTAAGCTAAATTTTATGTCAGTGTCGGTGATGCGCGAAGGAGAGTTATCCGGAACAAAACTGAAGCGTACCATAAAGACTGCCTTAAAAGAACAGTTACATAATGGTGTAAGGTTGTATGTCTGCCAAAGGGGTAGGACAACTACACTTTATTATAAGAAGAAAGTTTGCTGCCATCAATCCCAAAACTGGCTGAATTTGGTGAGTTCACGTTTCAACAGGATGGAGCATCATCGCATACTGCCAAACGAACCAAATCATGGCCGCAATATAAGGAAATAGGGGGTCTTAGATTGGCCATCAAATAGTCCAGACTTAAGCCCAATATATGGGGAAAATGAAAAGAAAACTAAAAAATGAGCCTCAAAGAACCCTACCTGAGTTAAAACAAAATTGCAAGATTTTTGGGACTCTATTTCAACAGAAGATTGCCACAACTTATTGAAATCGATGCCAAAGCGTTGTAAATGTGTTATAAAGGCAAAAGGCGATGTTACGCAATATTAATATTTAAAAGAAAATATATGTTTAATAAAAAAAGTAAATATTTAACGCACCGTACGAATTAATACTGGTCAAATTTTTCTTATCAGTTCATTAAAGCATTGAAAGAAATTAATGTTGTTGTTGTTGTTGAAGTACAAAAAAAATTTGTTTTGCTAAAATTAAGAGAATAAAATGATCTCTCAGAAAAAATAGGTTTGCATGTGTTATCTACTTTAATATTGAAAATATCGTGTGTTAAACATTGCATATGGGTAAAAAAGCTTGCCGTACGAATTAATAGTGGTCGGGGCTCGTACCACTAAGCATACAATACATAGGGGGTTCATTTGGTACAAGAAATTGATATCAACTTTTTGCTTCACCATAGAACCCCACACTCTCAGCAAGCAACCTTACAAGCATAACTGAGAACCCCAGACAATAAAAAGCCGATATTTACTGAGTATCTATCTAATTTATAGACCGATCTTGATGAAACAACATTGCGTCTATGTTATTTTTAAAACACCTGTCAAGTATGTAGTATTTACGTTAAGAAATGTGGCCATAATTGTAGGTATAATGTGGAAAGGTATCGAAAGGCATCTCAAATTCAGGAAGGTATTGAGAGAGTTGATCACTGACCGTTGATACTGATCAAGAATTTATATATAGGGGGGTTATAGGGTCTGCCACGCCTTGTTCTGCCTTTTACATACATTTGCACAAAGCTATCGTACCCTTTATTGCTTATTTTTAATAGGCACTGGGAATAAACACTGAATTGTTAATTATGACTAGTGAGTCAATTGATCAAGACACACAGTTTTATAAACAGAAGTAAGTTCAAATCAGCAAGTTGTCCTGCAGTTTAAAAGAAAGAGAAGTAAAAGGATAGAAGAGAGAAATACATCCACTTACATGTCAGGCAACGCACCCAAATATGTACATCAACATTTCGGAATGCAGCGTGCGACAAAAGAAAAATGGGAACATCAAAATTGATTAAGAAGAAACATAATACCGAATAGATATATTGATGAAGATATTATGGAATGTATCAGTAGAGTAAGGTCCGCATATACGCACATACATATAAATCTTACCCTCCTTATTACGCGATTTGGTCTTCATTTCACTATTGGTCGAATCGTTAACAGATTTTATAGAACCCGTAGGGCTCTTCGAATATTGTAGCTTTTCCGGCAAACTGACCAAACCGACCGAATTGTCAACAATTTGGCATATATCAGAATTAGACGTCAGTGAAGTGCCTATTCCCTGCCTTACAGTTGCCTTCGAATATTCTAGCGGCTTTAGATTTCCGCTGTCACCTCCATTTACTTTACTGGCGATGTTGTTGGATAAACCATTGGCATTGCTATCGGCGGCGGCGGACGATCCCGTAGTCTGTAAACATTTGGCCACTAAGCATACAACATAGTGGGTCATTTGGTACAAGAAATTGACATGATTTTTTTGCTTCCCCATAGAACCCCACACTCTCAGCAAGGATCCCCAGAGAGTAAAAATCCAAACGGAAAGCACAAAGCAGAGCGCAGCGAGCGTCGTCGAAAATACCGACAGTGTGGAATAGACGGCAGAACAGAACGCACGGCCTATGTCGCATGCGATCGCGTTTCGTTTCTGTGTGTGTATTCAACAGATACACACAATCATGTTTTCCGTATGAAGTTTGGCATCGTGCCATTGCTTGCGCGCTGATTTCATTCTTTTAAGCAAGCGACGAAATCAAATGTGAAAATGCCTCTGTCCTTGCATATATGTCGATATTGACGGTTGCCGAACCTATGCGCGGTGGCTTTGTCGATAGTGCGCTTGACGTACAGCGTTTTGGCGGTTCGATCCTCAGTCGTTACACAATATTTTTATTTAATTTTCTTCTTTTATTATTTATTTTCCATGTTTTTTATTTGCAGAAAAGCGTATTTTAAAAATTTATGTAAAATAAGCTAATTTTTAAAATAAAAGGTGGAAATCGGTAGCTTTATAAATTCCTATATACATATACATATATATGTGTGAAGCATTAAATTTTTTGTTGGCAATGCTTATTCGAAAACATATTTACTCTTATATTTCATATCATTTTAAAAATTAGCTTATTTTACAAACATTTTTCAAAATAAAATAAAAAAAGAAAATGAAATAAAAGTACTGTGAAACGACTGAGGATCGAACCGCCAAAAAGCTGCACATCAAGCATTCGCACTATCGACAAAGCCACCGCGCCATACATCGGCATATATGCAAGGACAGATGCATTTTTACAGTTGATTTTGTCGCTTGCTTGAAAGAATGAAATCAGCGCGCAAGCATTGGCATGGACGTTGCCAAACTTCATACGGAGTACATAATTGTGTGTATCTGTTGAATACACACACAGACCGTGCGTTCCGTTCTGCGGTCTATTCCATGCTGTCGGCATTTTCGACGTCGCTTCGCGACGCTCTGCTTTGCGCTCTCCGTTTGGCATTTTACTCTCTGGGGTTCCTTGCTGAGAGTGTGGGGTTTTGTGGTCAAGCTAAAAAAATTATATCAATTTCTTGTACCAAATGAACCCTCTATGTATTGTATGCTTAGTGATTTGGCGTTATGTAATCAACTACTGATTGTTGAAATATATGCGAACCTGTTCCACAAAAATATCCTGTTGGGTTAAAAGTCGATCCGTTTCCAGATCCGTTTCGGCTTCATCATGATCTATACGTGCAGTCGTGGCACTATTACGTGGCACCCATACTGGAAAATCTGGATCCGCGGGTAAAATCTCATCGTAAACTTTTAATTTACCCGGCTGTGTTTTTGCTCGCTGGAGAGCCGATCGTATTTCCTTCATAGCCTCTTGAATTTTGACTGGTGACGCAGCGGCTAAGGTTGATGATTTAATGTTTGCCGTTGCACCTGGGGCATAAACTGAGCCGATGTGCGTATTCGCGGGACTGTCGGTTTCAGCATTGCCTGCATTGACCGTCGTCTGCGTTGGCGAAGCGAACAGAAACGGGGGCGTTGGAAGCGTGTTAAAAAAATCGTTCAACTGCAAAGAATCTGTTTCTGCTGAAGGTAGACTTGCATAGTTGTATTCATTGGGTAGCCGATTGCACTCGCTGTTGCCGTTGTGCTCGATGATGATATCTTGCTGCTGATGTCGTTCTTGAAGCTGCTTGTCACAGACTACTGAAACATTGTTTTCAGTATCGGATGCGTGGCCACTGCTAAGGCCATCCTCTAGCACTGGCATGCTAGTATACAGTTTACCGTAATCAGTTGTGGCACAGTTAATATCAATTGACAGACTATCCAAGTCATCGTAATCCGTTATTTCCGGTGACAACGTAAAGTTACGCGAATGACGACGAAGATTGGGCTCCATTTCAGTGTCGGCAATGTCGCCGCTACTTCGGCTATTTGTGTCTATATACATCTCAATGTCGTTTTGCTGCTGGCAAGTAATGGGCTCATTGGTCTGTAATCAAAACACAACATTATTGAATAACTGCATTCGGCAGCACAATACCATATCTAATTATTAGTATTGACAATAAGATTTAAGATTTGAATCTAGGGTTAAACAGGAAAAATTATAATTTTATATATATATGAATGAAACCAGACCATAAAACCATAAAATGGGTAACAGACATTTACTACAACTTCAATTAGAAGACGAAAAGTTAGTGTAGACTGTAACTCACAATTCTTGACGCACGATGTAACATGTGGAGCTCGTATTTGGGTATTCTAGCTAGACGCTGGCCAATGTAAGCCAGCTCGATATGTTTATCTACATCACAAATGCGCGGTTGCAATTCCTATAATTAGCAAGCATATAATACTAAATATCATAGTTTTTGCAATAGTGTT
Organism: Drosophila funebris; assembly: GCA_018901825.1. Lineage (NCBI taxonomy): Eukaryota > Metazoa > Arthropoda > Insecta > Diptera > Drosophilidae > Drosophila > Drosophila funebris. Next base: position 17,427 of record JAEIFK010000662.1, on the reverse strand, counting down.
GGAAACTCACGGAACAGGACACATTATCGCCATTCTCCGTTGTGTAATCCGTAAGTCGGAGTTCATCGACATCGGAATTAGCTTTAAAGAATTCCTCTAGCACTTTGCGAGTCTCGGACAACTCGTAAAGATAGTCAAAAGTTGGAGTCTTAGAGGACACTGTTGCGGGCTCTCCATCATGATCGATCAGATCTATCAGATTACCCACGGATGCCTTAACAGGCCTGCTGCCCAAAATGTTGTTATTATTAGGAAAATTCGAGGTCGGGGAAATGCGCTGTGGAAATCCGGGTAGTCGCTTGGGAATCGCAGTACTCATGGCAACAATATGCTGATTGCCAAAGCGACGAGGGGAGCCCTCATACTCGGCTATAGGCAGTTGGCCTATCATTTTAGTAACCTTTAGCACATCCTCGCTGTTTCCCCTGTCAGTAACCATCAGTGACACGGACTTGTTTATCCAATTTGTATCGATGTCATCAAAGACGACAATCTCGCCGTCTCGCAGGCACTGGCCATCAGCCTTACCCACATCCGTAGGTGATCCGGGACTCGCTAAGCCCTAAAATTGTTGAAGATGTTTATTATAATGGAAATTTTTAAAATAAAGTACAAGGATACCTCCGGCTCAAGCCGACTGATTCCCGGACTGCGTCCTATACGTATTTGATGAGGCTGCGGCCGCTGGAAATAGCACGCAGACCGTTGCTGGGTACCTCTATATCCAGTATTTTGTTGATGCGGAGATAGTTCGTCAAATGTCTGCTGGTGATGCATTGGCGTGTACTTAACTTCTGCATTCAGATCCGGTGAATTTAGTACGGTGCTACCTGGTGTCACATTCGGGCTTAGAGTGCGCATTTCCCATACGTAACGTTCCTGTGAAGCTGTACTGCCAGCACTGTCACCAGCAAATGTCATGTCCATGGGTCTTTTAACTACATGATTACCATCTGGCTCCAAGGAGTCCTTGCTACTGGCGCTGCACGAATTCATGTTGAGCGATTAAACACACTGGGCGACTGGGATTGACTGGATGCCACTGCAATTCTTGAGTCGACTCGGCTACGTTTCAATAATATTAACTGCCGCTACTGGCATGGTATGTTTTAAATATGACTGGAAAGATCAATGCAACAATTTGTAATTTGACAACTTCTCTGTGCAGTTATGAATGGATGATCTAAAACTATAATTAGCTAAATGGATCCCAGCAAATGTTGTCAATTTTATAAAAGCTTGTCCATTTTGTTTGCAGTTGCGTTTGCTATGTCCATGAAAACCAATACAAATATTAAGCTGATGAGATCCGGATATTGAAAATGAACGATGCCTCTCTTCTTTATAATATGGAAGGTATATATCATATTTTGACTCTTGTGCGATTAGAATGTAAATAAAATAAATAAATAAATAGTATATAAATAAAATGCACTACAAGGTTTTGTTTCTTTTTCTCAGAGTTGCTAATTATATTCCATTATTAATTTGCATTACCAATATTAAGACCAGAAGCCCAAAAGAGCAATCAATGTAAGAAACCAAAGATTTAAACCAGAAGTAAACGATATCTTCTCCCACTGTCAGACCTCTCACATACTTTTTTTTTCAAACCTAAAACCAGTGTTATCTAGATTTATAAACAAGTGATCTTGATGGTATTAAGTGGGATGACTGAAAATAATAATATGAAGTGTTCACAAAAAAATGTCTATCCTAAAAACTATGGGTTTAGCGAATATTTTTTCGATGTATTTTGTCCATGTAAAATTTTGTTGCTCTAGATAGATCCTATAGTCTCTGGCGTCAAGGAGTTGATACAAAAATGGACAGAATTAGCTGGATCGATCCAGCTGTTGGTGCTGATCAAGAATATATTTATTTTAAACGGCGGAGATGCATCGTATCAGGGAGAAATACGATAATTGCAACGAAGACAATATATCCTTGTCTACGGGCAAATGTCTAAAATGCCAATAAACTGTGTAATGGAAATAGAGTTCACTCACTCGTATTAAAAGCAAAATTCGAAATCTGTACAATCTCATTTCATGAGCATTAATGTGAATATATTGAAAGTTAACTCAACAAGCCATTATAGGGCAATGTTTGTTATGGTGCTGGGTGGGAATCTATCACCATCTGGCACTGCAACCATTATGAATTAAATTTCACAAAAAAACGTTTCCCACATATGCTTAAGCAAACGCATCTTAAACCAGTATATATGTTTGCATATAGTATATAACTATAAGTGCGATGATATTAACTTCACGGACTACACATACATATGTATGTATGTGGAATTATATAGAATATTGGTAAAAATCAATATATTTGCTGGTTTTTGGTGGACGACGTTCTACCCGCGCCGCCATTGGCAGTGGTGGTGCTGCTCGCCAGGAATCGCAAATAACAACAAGAACAATTATAACAGCAGCACTACACTGCGTACAAGACTTTTATTATTGTAATTCACCTCCGCAGCCATTAATCTAGTTTTACTTGTTTGGCTTCGACGACTTCAGCATAGCAGTTACAACTTTATTTTTGAAAAACACTGCAATATTATACAAATTTTGGAAAAACCTAATAAAGTCGTATTACTAATTAATACACTTTATTTCCTGTCTGCTGTTAGTGCTGGGATTCGACTCGATTTTAAATCGATTAAGCCGATTTTTATAATTCTGGTAAACATCGAAAGCCTTTTGCAAATCCATTTACAGGCTGTGATAAGCATACCCATGTCTAACGCTGGAAAAGCAACATTGCCAACATCGAATTTCTAATATAATTTAAAAATTTCTTGTATATTATATATGTCAAATGTTATCTATCTATCTATCTATCTTCTATCTATATATATAAAAATCAATGCCACTTTTCGTTTTAATTTTATAGCTCAAGAACGGGTTAACCTATTCAAACCAAATGTTTAGGTCCAGCGGTTCTTCATTTATAACATTTTTGGAACAAATAAATTCAATAAATGGCGGATTATTTTCTTAATGGGGATTTTGCTGTCACATTGCAACTATTTTCAGATGAGGATTGTGCTGTCAAATTAAAACTTTTTTCAGTGTTGACACTACCAACATGTTGTTATGTCATTCAAGCGATCATATTGTTGAGTGCATTCATTCAAACAGTGAATCTTGAATTGTTCAAATGAACTATGTATATGTGTGCATGTACTTTTATCAGTTTTTTCACGAGCAGTCCGTGTTTCATATAGTTTACAGGCTTTATTTTAATTAAATTGTCAAATGCATTTACACTAACGGTATGTTTTGAAATGTTGAAGTGAATAACATGTATGTGGGTTTGTTTATTGGAATAAAAAAAATTATTTATGCAAATAAATGTATTTGTATGTATTTATGTAATTGCAAATACATAAATATACTTAAATGTTGGCACCTGTATACAAATATTTTGTTTTTATATTTAAAATTTTAATTTTCATATACATACAAATTTATTTAAATATGGATGAAGACATGGGTCCTGGCTGAGTATTGCAATTCCATGTAAAATTGTATTTTCTTATCTATGAATAACATTCTTATTTATTGACAGGCAACGGTGTTCTTTTACAATCTATTAATCTGTAATTTGAATCGATTTGCCCGAGAAGGGGAAGAGGTATCCAAAAATTAAAATTAACTTCTTCTGCGTGTGATACACAGGAACTTTTATCACAAATTTAGTCCCTTTAGCTCTTACAGTTGCTGAGATCTACGTGTCACACATACAGACGGATCAATAGAGTCGGCTGTTGATACTGATAAAAAATACATATTGTTTATAGGGTCTCCCATACCTCCTTTCCAGATCAAGATTATGTAAGATTTTCCCGGCCATTACTTTTCTGATTTATAACTCCCGAGAAAATTTTGAATCATAGAGACGAAAAATTTCCAGCTTCGAAAAATATACATATGAATATGTACATGTGTAATATAACTTGCCGACAATATCGACATATGTGCAAGGACAGAGCCATTTATATATTTGATTTCGTCGCTGGCTTGAAAGAATGAAAACAATGCATGGTCATTGACGTTGCCAAACTTCACGACCTACGCATACTGAGAACCCATACTGGGAGCAATTTCGACGTTGCTTGATGCGCTCTCCGCTTAGGGTTTTTCTCTCAAGGGTTCTCCGCTATGACATTCGGTTGCTTGTCAAGCGTATGGGGTTTTACGGTGAAACTAAAAAATTTCTTGTACCAAATGAAATCTCTAGTATTGTATGTTTAGTAATATTAGGCACACATGACTTCTGCAGATTGCTAATATTCATTCTATTGTATTTAAATACGTGGATAAGCAAAAGTGTTTGCATCGTTTAAACAATAAATTATGTTCGTTGGTATTGTTTTAATTGTAAAAACAATTAAATCTTAGTGGACACTCACTTAATATGCACCGTATCCTTAAATATGGGTAGCATGAAAATCTAGTGTTGCTACACAAATACCAGTGCTATTTTTGGAATGAGCACAGAAAAATACATCCAGCGTAATATTCTTGGAAAATTTCTTGAAATGGATATTTGTTGGACAGTGTTCTTCGAATGCATATAAACAGTATGCGCAAACACGCACAGTTATTATTGCTGGAGAAACATCTATGTGTTTCAATTATATTAGCCCTTATAATCGCGTCAATTCTTTCTAAATTTTTGCAGACATTAAAATGGGTTTTAATAATGAATATGAAAATTATATATACGCATTCAAAACATTATTTTATTTTGACAAGAGGCAAAACTTATAGCTCTTGAATAGCATTATAATAGATTCACAGGTTGACTTTTTGTAATTGTTCGCTTTCATGCGACAAATACAGAAGTTGTTAACAAGGCGAACAGCTCAAAAAGTAATTTTTGCGAATCCTGAAGTATTATTTCAATGCGGCTAATTTCAAACTGTTATGCATTGATGTAACTTAATGTTTTTAATTTGATTAAAAAAAAATTAAGTAGTTTACTTTTTATTGAATTTTAATTGCTATCGTACGCTACACATTCTTCCATCATATTTTTTATGTTTATTTAATGACATACATATGATAATTGTTTATATATTCAACACAATAATTATAATATGAATTGTTTTTGGACATTCGTAAAGCGCGATTTGGCAATGACGTGTGTATGACATTTAATTTTCTAACAGTTTTTGGTGCCTCTCTCGATGTCGAATACGATTATATTTCCGTTTCTCCTGAATTACGCTGTGTACCATTCTGCATTCTTTCATTGTTTATACCCTGTACAGGTTTATATTTACTTAGTGAAAATTTTTTTGTATCAGGCAGAAGAAAGCGCAGCAGACCTTATAAAGTATATATATTCGTGATCAGTATCAACAGCCGAGTCATTTGAGCCATGTCCGTCTGTCTGTCCGTCCGTCCGTCTGTATGAATGCGTTGATCTCAGCAACTAACTTAACAGGTGCGTAAAGAATATTATATAGAAGGAATGCTGAAAGATTAATTAAGATTGGTTTATAAATAAGACAGATAGAGAACGACTGCATTACGTGCAGACGTAAATGAAGTGACGCAACACTCAGCATTTTATGCAAAAGTTTGGTGTTATAATCATGCAAAGGATTCATATGCTAAATGAGAGTTTGAAAATAGTATTCTTAAACACCTGTTATGAACTTGCTTCTATTATAATCACTTATTATCAAAATAGTTTTATTATAGAAACCTGTACAGGGTATTATACTGTCGGTTCCGGTCGACTGTAGCCTTTCCGACTGGTTTTAAATTTATAGTTTTATAATTTTGGATTGATCGTCATATTACCATTCTCTCCGCCGTTTGCAGTCGGATTTATTTTTCAAGCCCCGCTTTTACTGTCTACATTCTAAAATTGAATATTTTGCTTATTATATACAAAATATGTACCTTATACGGTAAAGCAATGTAAAAATTTACCGTATTTGGCAATCGCATTCTCTCTCATTTTTCTTATGCTCTTTCCATATCAACTGAGATTTAAAAGAACAAATTACAATGCATAATGTCTCTCATTTAGAATATACATAAATCAAAATAAAACCTGCAGTAGAAATGCAGGCAGAACTTTGTACTTTTTCGACATTGCATTTGAATATTTCAAAATGTGGTGTGAAAGGTCTTTACTTTAGTTAAATTTGATAGATCCCCTTCAAAAATATTGTAAAACATCATACACTTAGACTTTTAATTTTTTGTCTATGGTTGACATTTATATATAATATTATGATCATAATATATTCAAATTACCTTCCTTGGTTTCTTAAAAATAAGTTAGCTTATTGTGAATAAATCACAGTGCTAAGGAATTATGTTTACGAAACCAATTTTTCATCTTCCTTTCTTTACGTAGATGTCTGCATCTCGCTTAAAAACATCGAGTTATCGATGTTGTTATCGATGTTTTTGTTTTCGCAAATGGGCGAGGATATCACACTGAACGAATGTTTAGCTGTTTTTATGATGTCTTGTAAAGTAAAGAGTAGCATTACGCTTGCAGTTAACAGCAACAACAGCCCCGGCAATGGTAAGTGGTAAATCAATCCGCCGCATTAAGCCTTCCCTTGACTTTTGTTTCCTGTAGTTTAAATTAGGTTTTTTTTTGCCTTTTTAACAGATACAGGTAAGATACAGGGCCCTGTATATCGGAAGCATAAAACACCAAAACAACTGCATCCACAAGATCAGCAACAGCAATCACAACAGCAGCAGCCACAAAAACTGACGATGTCTGCGGACGAGCGAAAAGCTACCAGGAAGTCTATAATCATTGTCGTTGCAATATTTGTTGCCAGTTTGACAGCAATGTTCTATGTTTATGCAATATTCCCCGAATTGAATGAGTAAGTGATCAAAGCTAATTGAATTGTGTTGTAATTCTCACAATGTGTTGAGCTTTGTGCGTGAAGCTTTTGCACCCGCCAAGTCACGCCACTTAGCAGTCACACATACAGTGGAACACTGACACAATCAAAAACCGAGAAACTTTCAGAAGCTGCCACCTTAATCCAGTATTACATTCGTAAGTAACGCTTTTTACGTTCTCTTTCTCGCTCTTGCTATGGAATTTTTGCAGCTCTGAGAAGAAACATTTAAAAATACCTCGTGATATACAAGATGCTAAAATGCTCGCCAAAGTCTTAGATCGATACAAGGACATGTATTACTTTGAAGTGATGTTCGGCGTTGTAATCGCCTATGTATTGTATCCTTTTTACAACAAATCAAGTCCTGTGAACAATCCAATCTCCCATATACATACATTTTAACGTTTTGTACATGCATACCATTGCATTTGTACGAGCCCCGACCACTATTAATTCGTACGGCAAGCTTTTTTTACCCATATGCAATGTTTAACACACGATACTTTTAATACTAAAGTAGGTAACACATGCAAACCTATTTTTTCTGAGAGATCATTTTATTCTCTTCATTTTAGCAAAACAAATTTTTTTTGTACTTCAACAACAACAACAACATTAATTTCTTTCAATGCTTTACTGAACTGATAAGAAAAATTTGACCAGTATTAATTCGTACGGTGCGTTAAATATTTACTTTTTTATTAAACATATATTTTCTTTTAAATATTAATATTGCGTAACATCGCCTTTTCTCTTTGTAACACATTTACAACGCATTGGCATCAATTTCAGTAAGTTGTGACAATCTTCTGTTGAAATAGAGTCCCAAATCTCTTGCAATATTGTTTTTAACTCAGGTAGGGTTCTTTGAGGCTCATTTTTTAGTTTTCTTTTCATTTTTCCCCAAATATTTTCAATTGGGCTTAAGTCTGGACTATTTGATGGCCAATCTAAGACCCCTATATCATTTATTGCAGCCATGATTTGGTTCGTTTGGCAGTATGCGATGATGCTCCATCCTGTTGAAACGTGAACTCACCACATTCAGCCAGTTTTGGGATTGATGGCAGCAAACTTTCTTCTTATAATAAAGTGTAGTTGTCCTACCCCTTTGGCAGACATACAACCTTACACCATTATGCTTGCTGGGAACGTAACTGTTCTTTTAAGGCAGTCTTTATGGTACGCTTCAGTTTTGTTCCGGATAACTCTCCTTCGCGCATCACCGACACTCACATAAAATTTAGCTTCATCGCTAAATATGATGGAGTTCCATTGCCTTTGAGTCCAAGACATCCGTTCCCGACACCATTGTAAACGCTTCTTCTTTTGGCGAAGCGTAAGCAATGGTTTTTCCTTGGCCTAAGAGTAATTTAAGATATTGAGTATGTAACGTAGATAATCCCTACACATATTTTATAGAACTTGTATCCAATATTTCGAAACTGCAGGCGCGTCCACCCACGCTTAACACTCATTCCGATTTTATCAGACCATTCTGATGCTAAATTTCTTAAACTTTGGTGACGATCAGACTTCGAAATTGTGGCCAGGGCTCTTTTATCATAAGCTGTTATTGATGATGTTCGGCCTCTATTTGCGATATTATTTTCAATATTGCCATTTGTCTTAAAAATTTTTATTACTCCTTGAACGGACGACTTAGCCAGATTTAATTGCTTGGCCATTTCACCAAAAGTATTCCCAGACTTATAATAATCTACAATTAAAATTCTTATTTCTTGGAAAATCGGCTTACCACGTACTATCGTTGCAAAACTTTGAATAATTTGAAGCAATAATACATTTCTTGCATTCTGCATTGCATAACTGTTTCCAGATTATGACTAGATAGTGATTATGTTACACTGTTTGCTTTTGTTTTGATTTTCTTTCAATTCTAAGCTAAGCTAACGCACCGTACGAATTAATACTGGTCAAATTTTTCTTATCAGTTCAGTAAAGCATTGAAAGAAATTAATGTTGTTGTTGTTGTTGAAGTACAAAAAAATTTGTTTTGCTAAAATGAAGAGAATAAAATGATCTCTCAGAAAAAATAGGTTTGCATGTGTTATCTACTTTAGTATTGAAAATATCGTGTGTTAAACATTGCATATGGGTAAAAAAGCTTGCCGTACGAATTAATAGTGGTCGGGGCTCGTATATACAGTGTGCCAGTAAAGTCACCATATCCCCATACATTTGCACGATACACTGTGTAACTGTGAAATTTTTAATGCATTAAAACTTTTTTGTTTATTAAAAATTTGACACAGTTACTGCGTGTTTCTTGCAAAAGTATGTGGGGTACGATGACTTTAGTGGTACACTGTATTATGCATAAGCGCTGTTACGCGTTCACACTTGTGTTGGCCAATCGCAATGTGGTTCTTTTGGGTTGCTTTATGTCTTATGATTGTTGAGATCACTTATATTGACATTTGGTCGATTAGATTGGCCATGGCCCAAACGACTAGCTATTAATACTGATCATAAAAATATGTAAATACTTTATGGAGTCCGAGATGTTCCCTTATACAAATTATCTGAGGAACAATTTGAGCAAGTGTTATGTTAATGTGAACGAAACGAACGAACTAATTTGTGGAAACTATTTAAAATATTCTTGATCGTGCTTGGAATTTGAGTACAAATACTTAGGGCTTTATTTATATTATGTATTTCAATCTTTTAAAATATTAATACATATATTTAAAATGTTACCTTAACTTGAAGTTTTTAATAGCCTACAAACATTTGCCATTCCTGGCTCATTATTTCTATCGATCTTACTTGGATTCTTATATAAATTTCCGATTGCACTATTCCTTATTTGCTTCTGCTCAGCGCTGGGCGCCACTCTCTGTTACACTCTATCGAATCTGGTAGGACGCCAACTCATACGACACTTCTGGCCGAAAAAGACCAGCCAATGGTCAAGGCATGTGGATGAGTATCGTGATAGTCTTTTTAACTATATGCTCTTTCTACGCATGACACCTATACTGCCGAACTGGTTCATTAATCTGGCATCACCGGTAATTGGTGTCCCGTTGCACACATTTGCTTTGGGCACGTTTTGTGGCGTTGCTCCTCCATCGGTGATCGCGATTCAAGCGGGAAAGACGTTGCAAAAGATGAGTAGTTCAAGTGATGCCTTCTCCTGGACCTCGATGGGGGTCCTAACTTTTTGTGCATTTGCTTCGCTACTGCCTGGGCTACTCAAAAATAAAATTAAAAAAAAGGCTCCATAAATCTCAAGGTTAACAACTGTACTTGGATTAATCTAAGAATAAAATTGAACTTACCAAATAGCTGAGGAAAAAAAAGCCGATATACTGGGTTGTTTTATTATGACGTGCATAAACAAACATTATTATTATTTGTCTTGGATTAATGTTCGCTTATATAGTATATGCATCAAATTTAATTCAAATTGTATTTTTTTGTGATTGATATGCAAAAAAATGTATCTTTATTTATTTTTGCAACCTTTGAGCAAATACAAAAATGTAGTGAAATGTTACTGTTTTACCCTGTGCTCATTGTGCAATTGAATGTAACAGGTAGGAGGCGTGAGAAAGCTATGGAATCTGTGCAGCTCTGAGAAGAAACATTTAAAAATACCCCGTGATATACAAGATGCTAAAATGCTCGCCAAAGTCTTAGATCGATACAAGGACTTGTATTACTTTGAAGTGATGTTCGGAATTGTAGTTACCTATGTTTTGTGTCCTTTTTTACAACAAATCAAGTCGAGTGAACAATCCAATCTCCCATTTACACACAATAACGTTTTGTACATGCAATTTTGGCAATGGCAATAATCAAGATTGCGATTTGTTTATGTGCCAAGTTCAAGAGGGATGTTTGAATGAACCTAATCCTAATCCTAAAGATGAAGCAATGCAAAGAAGTCGGCGATGCCACTGTATGAAATTGAATTTGAAACAACAAAACTTCTCTTTTCCTTCAAGCGGAAGCTCACAGAGCTGCTCAACAATTGGTTTCAGCTTCTGGAGGAATGGGATTAAAATGTACTTGTCTCGATTTGCCTAGCACCAGTGGAGGTCATCGAGTATTGTGGTCGTTTACTCATCAACTGGTTGTGTCAGCACCGCCAAAGGGTTGTCTGTATGCCCTCTAGCAATGGCTGACCTTTTCCCATAGTCTCTTTGTACGGTTCATTGGCTTCCTAAATATCTATTTGCTGCTCGCTGTGATCGTCATCTACTTGTCTTCGGTGCACTTCTGGTGTTTCAACTTCAGTTCTTTGTGCCCTCATCCTTTGAGACGGCTATCTGGGCAGATCTAAAGGGCGGCGGACATCCTTATCTCAATGGTCTGGCGATAGCTGGCGGCATGTATTGGATTGGTTGGCCATGTGCCATCTTTGGTCCCTTCATGCTGTGCTTCTTCATTGGCCTCTTCGAGACCAGGCGCAATTCGGATGAGTCTTCTGATAGGGAAAAACACAACATCGAATTTCTTCTTTTACTCGAAATGCAATCTAACGACTCGATTTTCTTCTCGATCTTTTAAAAGCTGCTTAATGCTTAAAGCTAATGTTCCTAGAAAACTTTTCAACGGTATTCAACCTTTTTAGTTTGTTTATTGTAAATAAAAAAAGAATTTCTTGACTCTCAAAAAAGAAAAACCGTTAAACCGGTTCGAAAGCAAGAACATTTGTTTAAGTTGAAGTTGAAAGTTCCGTTTGCAAATAAATGTTGTTCATGTACTATACCACTGCATTTGTATATACAGTGTGCCAGTAAAGTCACCATATCCCCCATTTATTTGCATGAAACACTCTGTAACTTTGCGAAATTTGTAGCAAACAAAATTGCATTTATAAATTAATCTATTATCTACAAAATTAGAATTGGAATAACTCATGATGAGGTGTTTGACGATCGGAGATTGTAAGTGCGAGATCTCGATTTTCAATAATCAATTGGGTATGAAAAAGCTAGCCACACGCATGGTCGCATTCGATCACAATCGCAACAGTATGGATAATTCAAAGAAGTGTTAGGCATTGTTCAACCGCAATATGCACGAGTTTTTGCCCCCTAACCGTGGATTAAGGGAAAAAGATATTCACAAAACTTTTTTTTTGGAAAGGATCAAAAAATTGGAGAAACATTGAACGAAGTGTGGGAGTTCAAAGAAAACTATGTTAAAAAAAATATATTTTGTCAAAAAAAAAAAAAATAACAAAAAACCAGTCTGAAAGGCTACGGTCGAATGTAACCGATAGTATAATACCCTGTAAAGGTTTGTGAAATAAAATTATTTTGATAATAAGTACTTTGATTATAATAGAAGCAAGTGCATGACAGGTGCTTAAACAATATTCTTTTCAAACTCTCATTTAGCATATTTCTTGCTTTGCTTATAGCAGCAAGCTTGTATACATACTCAATTAATAGCTGAGTGTTACGTCACTTCATTTACGTCTGTACATGTGGTGCTCTTATAAGCGCAACGATTCAATGGAAAAATTACTTTAATTTCTTTTCTGATTTTCTTTCAACGCATTCATACAGACGAATGGACGGGCGGATAGACAGACGGACATGGCTCAATTGACTCGGGTGTTGATACTGATCACGAATAAATATACTTTATAAGGTCTGCTGCGCTTTCTTCTGCCTGATACAAAAAAATTTTCACTAAGTAAATATAAACCTGTACAGGGTATAAACAATGAAAGAATGCAGAATGGTACACAGCGTAATTCAGGAGAAACGGAAATATAATCGTATTCGACATCGAGAGAGGCACCAAAAACTGTTAGAAAATTAAATGTCATACACACGTCATTGCCAAATCGCGCTTTACGAATGTCCAAAAACAATTCATATTATAATTATTGTGTTGAATATATAAACAATTATCATATGTATGTCATTAAATAAACATAAAAAATATGATGGAAGAATGTGTAGCGTACGATAGCAATTAAAATTCAATAAAAAGTAAACTACTTAATTTTTTTAATCAAATTAAAAACATTAAGTTACATCAATGCATAACAGTTTGAAATTAGCCGCATTGAAATAATACTTCAGGATTCGCAAAAATTACTTTTTGAGCTGTTCGCCTTGTTAACAACTTCTGTATTTGTCGCATGAAAGCGAACAATTACAAAAAGTCAACCTGTGAATCTATTATAATGCTAATCAAGAGCTATAAGTTTTGCCTCTTGTCAAAATAAAATAATGTTTTGAATGCGTATATATAATTTTCATATTCATTATTAAAACCCATTTTAATGTCTGCAAAAATTTAGAAAGAATTGACGCGATTATAAGGGCTAATATAATTGAAACACATAGATGTTTCTCCAGCAATAATAACTGTGCGTGTTTGCGCATACTGTTTATATGCATTCGAAGAACACTGTCCAACAAATATCCATTTCAAGAAATTTTCCAAGAATATTACGCTGGATGTATTTTTCTGTGCTCATTCCAAAAATAGCACTGGTATTTGTGTAGCAACACTAGATTTTCATGCTACCCATATTTAAGGATACGGTGCATATTAAGTGAGTGTCCACTAAGATTTAATTGTTTTTACAATTAAAACAATACCAACGAACATAATTTATTGTTTAAACGATGCAAACACTTTTGCTTATCCACGTATTTAAATACAATAGAATGAATATTAGCAATCTGCAGAAGTCATGTGTGCCTAATATTACTAAACATACAATACTAGAGATTTCATTTGGTACAAGAAATTTTTTAGTTTCACCGTAAAACCCCATACGCTTGACAAGCAACCGAATGTCATAGCGGAGAACCCTTGAGAGAAAAACCCTAAGCGGAGAGCGCATCAAGCAACGTCGAAATTGCTCCCAGTATGGGTTCTCAGTATGCGTAGGTCGTGAAGTTTGGCAACGTCAATGACCATGCATTGTTTTCATTCTTTCAAGCCAGCGACGAAATCAAATATATAAATGGCTCCGTCCTTGCACATATGTCGATATTGTCGGCAAGTTATATTACACATGTACATATTCATATGTATATTTTTCGAAGCTGGAAATTTTTCGTCTCTATGATTCAAAATTTTCTCGGGAGTTATAAATCAGAAAAGTAATGGCCGGGAAAATCTTACATAATCTTGATATGGAAAGGAGGTATGGGAGACCCTATAAACAATATGTATTTTTTATCAGTATCAACAGCCGACTCTATTGATCCGTCTGTATGTGTGACACGTAGATCTCAGCAACTGTAAGAGCTAAAGGGACTAAATTTGTGATAAAAGTTCCTGTGTATCATACGCAGAAGAAGTTAATTTTAATTTTTGGATACCTCTTCCCCTTCTCGGGCAAATCGATTCAAATTACAGATTAATAGATTGTAAAAAAGAACACCGTTGCCTGTCAATAAATAAGAATGTTATTCATAGATAAGAAAATACAATTTTACATGGAATTGCAATACTCAGCCAGGACCCATGTCTTCATCCATATTTAAATAAATTTGTATGTATATGAAAATTAAAATTTTAAATATAAAAACATGTATATGTATATGTATATGTATATGTATATGTATATGTATATGTATATGTATATGTATATGTATATGTATATGTATATGTATATGTATATGTATATGTATATGTATATGTATATGTATATGTATATGTATATGTATATGTATATGTATATGTATATGTATATGTATATGTATATGTATATGTATATGTATATGTATATGTATATGTATATGTATATGTATATGTATATGTATATGTATATGTATATGTATATGTATATGTATATGTATATGTATATGTATATGTATATGTATATGTATATGTATATGTATATGTATATGTATATGTATATGTATATGTATATGTATATGTATATGTATATGTATATGTATATGTATATGTATATGTATATGTATATGTATATGTATAGTATATGTATATGTATATGTATATGTATATGTATATGTATATGTATATGTATATGTATATGTATATGTAT
>JAEIFK010000661.1:102500-115096 GCA_018901825.1 Drosophila funebris | reverse complement strand
ACGAGTGATAGTGTTGGGGGTAATCGATGGCGTACTTGTGGAGCGAATTGGTCCCTTCATGGGGTGTTCGTTAGAGAAGAGGCAACGCAAGTTGAACTCAGTACCTTTCGAACGCTGAATGTGGATGACCAGGTTGCATTGGTGAATAGGTGGATGACTTGTGCGAATGATCGCATGTTTGAGAGGCACCGTAAGGTAAATCAAAGACATGTGAAGTGGTGGACGCATGAGTTAAGCGTTAAGCGTCGGTCTGTTCGAACTCTGCGGAAGCGCTTCCAAAGAGCGAGATCGTCTGGCGCTGATGGCGCTGCCCAGCTCAGGATCGAATATCGTAGGTGTATGAGTGAGTACAAGCAAATGCTTGTAAGAGTGAAAGAAGACGAGTGGCGCTCTTTCCTGGAGCGCAATAAGCACGACCCTTGGGGTGGTGCTTATAAAGTAGTTAGAGGCAGAGGTAGGGATTGTGATGTGTGTGGCCTCCATGTCAATGGCGTTCAGCTTACGTCATGGAGGGAATGTATGAACGAGCTGTTGAATGGATTTTTTCCGAGGGCGGATCGTCGGGACTTGCCACCCAGTGTGGCGACTCCCGCTGATCCACTTCGGGAAGGTGAACTGGAGGTGGCTTTCTCGATGTTAAAGTCGAGGAAATCGCCTGGTATGGATGGATTCACTGGGGAGATGTGTAAGAGTGTCTGGAAGTCAATTCCAGAATATATGAAAGTGTTGTATGAAAGGTGTTTGAATGATGGATATTTTCCCAGTGACTGGAAAAATGCGAGAGTGATTGTGCTCTTGAAGTCGCCTGATAGAATTAGGAGCAATCCTCGTTCCTTTCGGGGCATCAGCCTCCTTCCAGTTCTTGGAAAAGTTCTGGAGAGAGTAATGGTGGAAAGGCTTCAAGAGAGAGTGAGTGACCAAATGTCTGATAGGCAATTTGGTTTTAGGCAGGGTAGATGCACGGAAGATGCTTGGAGGTACGTTCTCGACTGTGTTGAGTCCAGTGCATCCAAGTATGTTCTAGGCGTTTTCATTGATTTTCAGGGTGCATTCGATAACCTGAGTTGGGGGAGTGTGTTGAGAAGATTGAGTGACTGTGGCTGCCGAGAGTTAGCTCTCTGGGAGAGCTATTTTTCGGGCAGAAGGGCGTGTGCTATAGGGCGACGCGAAAGCGTCACTGTGGATGTGGTTCGTGGCTGCCCACAGGGTTCCATATGTGGTCCATTTATATGGAACCTCATGATGGATTCACTGTTGTGGCAGCTTGAACGGCTATGTAAGTGTTGTGCGTATGCGGACGACCTGGTCATATTGGTTGAGGGGCGGTCACGCGCTGAGATAGAGGCAAGTGCGGGGGCGTACTTGCGCACTGTTAGTGAATGGGGCAGCAGTGTTGGTGTTAGTTTGGCCATGGATAAGACAGCGTCAATGCTGCTTAAGGGCAGATTGGCAGCTAGTCGGCATCCGACCATTGGTCTGAATGGCACCTTCTTAAGGTATGTGACCGAGGTGAAATACCTAGGCATTACCTTCGGTGAAAGGATGTGTTTCACTCCTCATATCGCCGGTCTCAGACGTCGACTGCTTGGAGTGGTTGGACAAGTGCGTCGAATTTTGCGGAGTGATTGGGGTCTGAGCAGGCGTGCTGTGCGCACCATATATAATGGTCTATTTGTTGCTTGCGCAGCATATGGATCGTCTGTATGGTGTTGCGCGGTCACGACTGCTGTAGGCAGAAAGAATGTGCTGGCTTGCCAGAGAGTGAGTATGTTAGGGTGTATGCCTGTGTGCCGCACTGTCTCTACGGAGGCAATGCAGGTGCTCTTGGGAGTAGCCCCTCTTGATTTGGAAATCCGGCGTCGGGCCGTGCTTTTCAAGATTAAGAGGCGGCTGCCATTGCTGCAGAATGAGTGGTTAGCGGATAGAGATGTGGAGACCTTAGGGATTAGGGAGTGTAAAAGATTGCTGGATGAGTGTGTTCTATCTGACTGGCAAGTTAGATGGGACACAAGTGTGAAAGGGCGCGTCACTCACCGGTACATTCGTGATGTCACGTTTGTCGGTAGCCGACCAGACTTTGGGTTTAGCCTAAGTCTTGGGTTTCTGTTGACTGGTCACGGCTCTCTCAATGCGTTTCTGCATTTGAGGTGTCTTAGTGATACTCAGGAATGCCTTTGTGGCTCGAGCGAGGAGACATGGGAGCATGTTCTCTGTGAGTGCCCGCTGTACGAAGATCTTAGGAATCTGAGTGCATTTGGTGTATTGAGACAGGTTAGTGGCGGTTTTGACGTGAGTCAAGCGCTCTCCACTAGTGATAGGGTTAGATGTTTGAATGAGTTTGCTCGTGCTGCATTCTCCAGACGACGTCTGTTGACAAATGGAGAAGTTGTATGAGTGTGTGTATAAATGATCATGACTGTGTGGGGATGTGAATGGGTGTTGTGAATGATAGGTGAATGGTATGCTTGGCACTTTGCTGGCTTTGCGTTGCCACAATGGGTTACCAGTCCCCAAGTTTCATGGAGCTTTACTGGTAGTAACCTTCGGGTTACGAGTCCTGACCAGAGGACTTGTCTGGTACCACGGGCATCTTGGGATTACAGGGGCGGTCTCAGCTCCCTGCCCACTATGCTAAAGTCCTTAGGGATCTGTTGGGAACATAGCTGGCCGTTTTGTGCGGTTTGATCATTGATCAATTACAGTAATGCCGCGATTGCGGAAGAGGTGGGAATAGACCTCGCTCCCCCCCAGTGAGAAGGCATGTCCATGAGCATGTTGTATACTGTACCATCTGCAGACTGGTTCTTACTGGTCTGCGTACTATTCCTTTCAGCTATGTTTATTGTTGTGGGGTCACCAACCCGTAACTGTTTTGGAGTTAAAATTGGGAGTGTCCTTGTGGCACGAGGCCTGACCGGAGGCTTTTATTCCGGTACCACGGGTGGCCAGTTGCCCGCGGACATGTTCCGTTCTGGTCTTTGGTGCGGCCCTTCGGGGAGTATCGTGGTGGTTGTGGTTTATCACCCAAGTGCGGGTAGAGCCTAGGCTCGGCGTGGAGTTGCGCTATACAACCGGGTGCCGCGACCCATAGACCGGCAGAGGTGTAAGATAGGCCTCGCTCCCTACCAAGGAGGAAGTCACGACCAAACAGTAGTGACTGTAATTTGGTACTTGCGGAAGTGTTTCCAAGAGGGCGGTGATTGACGCTTAAATTAATCCAGTGGTAGCACCGTGAGATTAAGCCAACGTGGCAGGAGCTCACGTTAAACACATTGACTTTCATGTCCCTATCTACTATCTAGCGAAACCACAGCCAAGGGAACGGGCTTGGAATAATTAGCGGGGAAAGAAGACCCTTTTGAGCTTGACTCTAATCTGGCAGTGTAAGGAGACATAAGAGGTGTAGAATAAGTGGGAGATATTAGATTTCGGTTTAGTATCGACAATGAAATACCACTACTCTTATTGTTTCCTTACTTACTTGATTAAATGGAACGTGTATCATTTCCTAGCCATTATACGGATATATTTATTATATCTTATGGTATTGGGTTTTGATGCAAGCTTCTTGATCAAAGTATCACGAGTTTGTTATATAATCGCAAACAAATTCTTCAATGAGAGAGTGCATTTATGTACTTTTGATTTGAAAATTTGGTATAACTCCAATTACTCAGGTATGATCCAATTCAAGGACATTGCCAGGTAGGGAGTTTGACTGGGGCGGTACATCTCTCAAATAATAACGGAGGTGTCCCAAGGCCAGCTCAGTGCGGACAGAAACCACACATAGAGCAAAAGGGCAAATGCTGACTTGATCTCGGTGTTCAGTACACACAGGGACAGCAAAAGCTCGGCCTATCGATCCTTTTGGTTTAAAGAGTTTTTAACAAGAGGTGTCAGAAAAGTTACCATAGGGATAACTGGCTTGTGGCGGCCAAGCGTTCATAGCGACGTCGCTTTTTGATCCTTCGATGTCGGCTCTTCCTATCATTGTGAAGCAAAATTCACCAAGCGTTGGATTGTTCACCCATGCAAGGGAACGTGAGCTGGGTTTAGACCGTCGTGAGACAGGTTAGTTTTACCCTACTAATGACAAAACGTTGTTGCGACAGCATTCCTGCGTAGTACGAGAGGAACCGCAGGTACGGACCAATGGCACAATACTTGTTCGAGCGAACAGTGGTATGACGCTACGTCCGTTGGATTATGCCTGAACGCCTCTAAGGTCGTATCCGTGCTGGACTGCAATGATAAATAAGGGGCAATTTGCATTGTATGGCTTCTAAACCATTAAAAGTTTATTATTTATTTAATAGACGACAATGGATGTGATGCCAATGTTACATATAACATAGTAAATTGGGAGGATCTTCGATCACCTGATGCCGCGCTAGTTATATATTAAAACATTATTTAATACAATGACAAAGCCTAGAATCAATTGTAAACGACTTTTATAACAGGCAAGGTGTTGTAAGTGGTTGAGCAGCTGCCATACTGCGATCCACTGAAGCTTATCCTTTGCTTGATGATTCGAGAATATAAAAAACGAAAACATCTATATTAAAGGTATGTGTGTATGTAATATATAAGGTTATATTTTATATATAATATTACACTTCCTTGTATATATATAAGTTTGATTATATATTATATTAATAATAATGATAATATATTTTATATATTATTGTTCTTATATATAGTATGTAAAAAACAAATGTTTTTTGTATATGGTGGTGGTAGCCAAATTGTATCGTCCATCTTTTAGTGGCGCAAATACACATAATGAAGTTCATCAACTTTATGCAATTTCTAATATTAAACCAATTTGTCAGAGTTGGTAGTTAAAGTAGTAGAAGCATGGTAGGCTCTGCTATTCGGTATCCAAATATTTCGTCATCTTATTAGTGACGCATACAAACTATAATAAAGTCCTCTTTAATATAAGTTATTTTAAACATATATATATGGTAGCCAATTGTATCGTCCATCTTTTAGTGGCGCAAATACATAATGAAGTTTATCAACTTTATGCAATTTCTAATATTAAACCAATTTGTCAGAGTTGGTAATTAAAGTAGTAGAAGCATGGTAGGCTCTGCTATTCGGTATCCAAATATTTCGTCATCTTATTAGTGACGCATATAAACTATAATAAAGTCCTCTTTAATATAAGTTATTTTAAACATATATATATGGTAGCCAATTGTATCGTCCATCTTTTAGTGGCGCAAATACATAATGAAGTTTATCAACTTTATGCAATTTCTAATATTAAACCAATTTGTCAGAGTTGGTAATTAAAGTAGTAGAAGCATGGTAGGCTCTGCTATTCGGTATCCAAATATTTCGTCATCTTATTAGTGACGCATATAAACTATAATAAAGTCCTCTTTAATATAAGTTATTTTAAACATATATATATGGTAGCCAATTGTATCGTCCATCTTTTAGTGGCGCAAATACACATAATGAAGTTTATCAACTTTATGCAATTTCTAATATTAAACCAATTTGTCAGAGTTGGTAATTAAAGTAGTAGAAGCATGGTAGGCTCTGCTATTCGGTATCCAAATATTTCGTCATCTTATTAGTGACGCATATAAACTATAATAAAGTCCTCTTTAATATAAGTTATTTTAAACATATATATATGGTAGCCAATTGTATCGTCCATCTTTTAGTGGCGCAAATACATAATGAAGTTTATCAACTTTATGCAATTTCTAATATTAAACCAATTTGTCAGAGTTGGTAATTAAAGTAGTAGAAGCATGGTAGGCTCTGCTATTCGGTATCCAAATATTTCGTCATCTTATTAGTGACGCATATAAACTATAATAAAGTCCTCTTTAATATAAGTTATTTTAAACATATATATATAGGTAGCCAAATTGAATCGTCCATCTTTTAGTGGCGCAAATACATAATGAAGTTTATCAACTTTATGCAATTTCTAATATTAAACCAATTTGTCAGAGTTGGTAGTTAAAGTAGTAGAAGCATAATGAAGTTTAAAGGGATTATAAATTAGTGACCATATAATTATGTAAAGGGTGCAATGATAAAATGAAAAATTTGAGAAAGTAAAAAATATAGTGGAGGGTGTAGGCATCTAGCTAATTCGGTATCCAAATATTTCGTCATCTTATTAGTGACGCATAGTTAAAAAATACAAAATAATAAAGACAGGCACTATTAAATAATATAAGTTATTTCACACATGATATAATGGTAGAAAAAACGTGTCACAAATATATAGGGGTGGTATGCCAAGATGTCATATGAAAAATTTTCAAATATAAATTTCATATGATGTGGAGTGATTCTTCCGACATAGGTTAATTTATATAATACTGGGGCAAAATAATGAAGTTTAAAGGTGCATTATTAAATTAGTGCACCCATATAATTATGTTAAGGGGTGGCATATGATAAAATGAAAGAATTTGAGAAAGCGTGTCACAAAACCTATATAGTGGAGTGGTGTCGCGCAAGACATGTCATATGAAAAATTTTCAACATATAAATTTCATATGACTGTGGAGTGATATCTTGCCGGCATAGGTTAATTTATATAATACTGGGGCAAAATAATGAAGTTTAAAGGTGCATTATTAAATTAGTGCACCCATATAATTATGTTAAGGGGTGGCATATGATAAAATGAAAGAATTTGAGAAAGCGTGTCACAAAACCTATATAGTGGAGTGGTGTCGCGCAAGACATGTCATATGAAAAATTTTCAACATATAAATTTCATATGATTGTGGAGTGATGTCTTGCCGGCATAGGTTAATTTATATAATACTGGGGCAAAATAATGAAGTTTAAAGGTGCATTATTAAATTAGTGCACCCATATAATTATGTTAAGGGGTGGCATATGATAAAATGAAAGAATTTGAGAAAGCGTGTCACAAAACCTATATAGTGGAGTGGTGTCGCGCAAGACATGTCATATGAAAAATTTTCAACATATAAATTTCATATGACTGTGGAGTGATATCTTGCCGGCATAGGTTAATTTATATAATACTGGGGCAAAATAATGAAGTTTAAAGGTGCATTATTAAATTAGTGCACCCATATAATTATGTTAAGGGGTGGCATATGATAAAATGAAAGAATTTGAGAAAGCGTGTCACAAAACCTATATAGTGGAGTGGTGTCGCGCAAGACATGTCATATGAAAAATTTTCAACATATAAATTTCATATGACTGTGGAGTGATGTCTTGCCGGCATAGGTTAATTTATATAATACTGGGGCAAAATAATGAAGTTTAAAGGTGCATTATTAAATTAGTGCACCCATATAATTATGTTAAGGGGTGGCATATGATAAAATGAAAGAATTTGAGAAAGCGTGTCACAAAACCTATATAGTGGAGTGGTGTCGCGCAAGACATGTCATATGAAAAATTTTCAACATATAAATTTCATATGACTGTGGAGTGATGTCTTGCCGGCATAGGTTAATTTATATAATACTGGGGCAAAATAATGAAGTTTAAAGGTGCATTATTAAATTAGTGCACCCATATAATTATGTTAAGGGGTGGCATATGATAAAATGAAAGAATTTGAGAAAGCGTGTCACAAAACCTATATAGTGGAGTGGTGTCGCGCAAGACATGTCATATGAAAAATTTTCAACATATAAATTTCATATGACTGTGGAGTGATGTCTTGCCGGCATAGGTTAATTTATATAATACTGGGGCAAAATAATGAAGTTTAAAGGTGCATTATTAAATTAGTGCACCCATATAATTATGTTAAGGGGTGGCATATGATAAAAGGATGGCATTTTAGAATGCGTGTCACAAAACCTATACATTTTTTTTTTTTTTTTTTTTTTTGTTTGCAATGTTTTTATTTATTTAATACTATCTTACATAGACAACCATTAAATTGTATAACATAACTTGGCGGGTTTTTATTTCAGTTGTATGCGAGTCAAACCAGTCAAACTAGTTAGCTGAGTCCCAGGGAAGGTCCAGCGGGTGAGTCCTGCAGAGTCTTCTAGTCTGGGTACTGTTGTCCAGGAGGGAGATGGCAAGGACATTGGAGTGGTGGTGAAGTCTGCTCATATAGCGTTTGCTGGCCTTCTTAATTTCGTCCTTCACCCATGGGAACTTGAGGACATCGTGTATGGTGGCATTATCATGGAACATGTGGGCATTGGTGGTGATGCGGAGAGCTTTGTTTTCAAAAGTCTGGATGATGCGAATGTTCGACTTACTGGCCGTTCCCCATAATTGGATGCCGTATGTCCAGATTGGTCTGACGATTGCCTTGTAGATTAGCAATTTCGAAGAGAAGTTCAGTTTGGACCTTCTTCCCATTAGCCAATAGAGGGCTTTGAGGCGTTCCTCAGCCTGGTTACGCTTCTTGGTTAGATGAGGCTTCCAGGTGAGCCTTCTGTCAAGGGTGATGCCAAGGTACTTGGGCGTGCTAACCTCGGGGATTACTGCGTCGTTGAGGCTGACTGGTGGGCAGTTGCCAGGCCGGAGAGCGAAAGTGGTGGCGGTAGATTTGTCGTTGTTGACAACAATATTCCACTTCCTGTGCCATGAGTTGAGCAGGTCCAGTTGGTTTTGCATAGTGCTGGATGCTTCTTCGGGAGAGTCGGCGACAGTGAGGAATGCCGTGTCGTCGGCGTAAGTGGCTGCCATCAGATTGGGGCTCTGCAGTACTGGAAGATCGGCGGTGTAAGCGTTGTATAGCAGGGGGACCCAGGACGCTGCCTTGGGGGACGCCAGCTTGTGTAACCTTGAGTTGGGATTTTGCCTCTCCGCATACGACAGCAAATTTGCGGCCCTCTAGATATGACACCAGGAAAGCGTAGTAGGGCTGGGGTAGGCTTCTTTTGAGCTTTAGCAGGAGCCCAGGGTGCCAGACTCGGTCAAAGGCTTGTTTGACATCAAGCATGACCGCCAAACAGTACTTCTTTTCCTCAAAAGCGTCCAGGATGCGTTGCACCACTCTATGGCATTGCTCTGGGGTCCCGTGGCGTTGCCTGAAGCCAAACTGGTGATCGGGGATCAGACCAGCCTCGTCCATCACTGGCATAGCTCTGCTCAAAAATACTCTTTCGAGTACTTTGGAGAGCACTGGCAGTAGACTTATCGGACGATAAGAGGCAAGATTAGCTTCAGGTTTACCAGGCTTAGGGATCATGACTACCTGGGCACATTTCCATAGAGTCGGAAAGTAACCCATTTCCAAGCACTTATTGAAGATCATTGTGATGAACTTCAAGCTTGGAGGTGGAAGTAGTTTTAATGCTATTGCATTGATTCCATCATCGCCTGGTGCCTTGTAGTTTCCCATCGCAGCAATGTATGCGGCAGTCTCCTCCTCTGTGACCGGGGGTATGGGTTCTGCTGTTCCAGGAGGCTCGGCAAGCTGCCTGGCCGTTTCGGCTGCATCTTCGGGAGAGCACCGGCTGAAGGGTGTGAAGACACATTCCAGGTGGTTGGCGAACGCGTTGGCCCTTTCCGCCTCGGTTCTGCACCAACTGCCATCGGCTCTTGTTACAGGCGGCGTACGTCTCGTTGGCCTTTTGATATGCTTGGTAACTTGCCACAAGTTGTGAATCGGGTCGCCCGGCTCAAGCTGCTCAACAAAGCTATCGAGGGCCTCTTTCCTGAGAGATGCCAGAGTCTCTTTAAGCTCTCTAGTCGCTCTGTTAAGAGCCGTTTTGTCTATCGGGTTTCTGGAGAGAAACCAGACACGCCGAAGGCGCCGCTTCTCGGCTAAGAGCTCATTTACTTGAGGGCTCCAGAAGTGGATGTCTCTGCTAGCGGCTCTGGGCCGGTCTGAGAGCCTAGGCGCTGCGTGTGCCGCTGCATTGTGGATGTGCGAGGTCAGTTCTTGTATCGCCGCCTCTATGTCATCTGTAGAGTTTAATGCAGGGCAGTTGCTGGTGGCATTGTTCATCCAGGATTGGAATTTGCCAATGTCGCTAGTTTTGTATATCAGCTTCTTGCGGGCTGGTTTTCGCATAGCAGGTGCATGAAGCGAGACGGCAAAGGCGCTATGGTCAGAGAGGAGATCTTCAACTTCTCTAACTTGGATCAGGGCGGGATCCAGTCCGCCGGAGATGGCAAGGTCCAGGACATCGGGAGTCTTCAAAGGGTCAGTGGGCCAGTAAGTCGGGGCACCAGTAGCGTGGCAGTTGAGATTTCTGGTCAGGATCTGTCTACACAGTGCGTGGCCTTTAGGATTATTAATCCTAGCACCCCACCAGGTGTGCTTAGCGTTGAGGTCTCCGCCTATCAAGAATCTAGGCCCGAGACTGTCCAATAGCATCCCAAAGTCCTCATCCTTGACGCTGTGCTTGGGGGGGCAGTAGACAGCAGCAATTGTGACTTCTCCCATGGTGCAGTTGACTTTGACTAGGGCACATTGTACCCAGTCTTCAGCTATTGCCGGCAGTGTCTCGTAACTGATGTTGCTGCGGATGAGGATGGCCGCCCCGCCTCGGGCTCTACCATTGGGGTGGTTGGCAGCAATGAGGTCATACCCTCGCAAGGTAAGGTAGGACCTGGTTGTGAAGTGGGTTTCGGATACCAGTAGGATATCTGCTTGATTGGTCTTGCAATATAGCTCGACCTCTGGCCTGCTTTGAATCAGGCCGTTCGCGTTCCAAATGGTGACATCTAAACTCGCTTGCATAGTGAGGTGCAAACGGTTGCCATCATCTGGGTCATCTGGTTGAGTATCTTCTCCATCATCCTCTCGAACATTGCCTCCATCCTGGCCATTACGGTGTCCAGTGGGTTATCGAACTTGGCCTCAGGCTGCGGGGGTGCATTATCCATGTTTGCCGCTTTCTTTGCCACGTTGGCATAGCTGATAGTGGGGTCCACTTTGCTGAAGTTGGGGGATACTTGGGCACTCGGGGCAGACTGCCTGGGGGATAGCAGGCTCTTAGCTTTCCTATAGGCTGGACACCCTTTGTAGGAGGCCGCGTGTGGGCCTTGGCAATGTAGGCAGAATGCCGGTTCGCTGGCACTCTTTTCACATTCGGACGAGGAGTGCTCGCCACCACATTTGACGCATCTGTGCTCGAGATGGCAGTATCGCTGGGTGTGCCCGAACCCTTGGCAACGGTAACACTGTGGGACATCGTTCGATTTCATCGGCGGTTCAATGGTCACAACTGAGCTGCAGAGCCGTCTGATTTTGTACGCGTCTTTGTTGTTTTTGGCTGGTTCGATATTCACGAAGAAGATGTTAAGCGGTTTCTTCGTGCCTGATTGGGTTAGGTTGTATACGTCTCTGACCTTATGCCCTTGGTTGTTTATCCCTGCTCTAATATCCTCTAAGTCCGTAGAGTAGTGGAGGCCTTTGACGACTATACGGTAGGCGCGCTCATCACGTGGCTGGAAAGTGTGGTATCTCCTGTTGTTCTCGTTTAGGAATGCCTTCAGGGCGGAAAAGCTGACCTTGTCTTGGGTCATGACTCTGATATTGCCGTTGCCCGTTGCCTTGTACGTGACCTCGACGTCTTTGCCGAGGACTGCAGTTATGGAGTTGGTGAGGGCTTTGAAGTTGGTCACATCAGGTATAAATATCGGGGGCGGCTTGATGACCTTGGGCTCGTCGACTCGTTTCTTAGTAGAGGTTTTGCCTGGATTTCCCGTGCCTGTTTTCCGTTCGTCATCTGTGGCCAAAGGTTCCTCGTCGTCGTCATCTGTGGATAGGGCTGCAAAGCGGTTGCTCTTCAGGGCCGCCCTAGCAGCTTTGCTAGTGCTTGGTCCATCGGGTAAGGTCGGTATTGCGTGGAGCGTGGGCTTACGTACTACTTTCCGTCTGATTTCACCCGGTTCAGGTGACCCATAGGAGTTGTCCGAGTCGGTGCTGCTGGCTGCTGTGTTGCTTTTCTTCTTCTTATTATTGTTGGTTGCCTTGCTTGGCAGCCTTGCACGTGGCGCAGCTTGCCAGTCCATGGCGTTGGTGGGGGGGAGTGGTGGGGCGGGAGCAAGTAAGCTGCCCGTCAGGCAAACTTAAACTGCTTGTGCTTGGCTGTGCAGTTGTTAGTGGCCGAATACCGTTGTTTTCGTGCGTAAAAATAACACGCACAGGCGAGTGCGTGTGTGTACGTATATATGCCGTTGCTTTTGCGCACGGCACGCGAAAAGTCTGTGCTGTACTCGCTCGCGTGATTGCAGCGACCAATCACAGCGCGGCTTGTGCTGTTAAGCTTTGAGTTTCTAACTGTTGATGAGTTGTTGTTGTTACCGATTTATTTACGTTGGCGGCGGTCCGTAAGCACGTCTGCACTCAATGAGAGCTCGATCGCAACTACAAAACCTATACATGATGGGCAGTGTGTGCTCATCTGTTGTATGTTTCGGATTCATACATATTTGTCATTATTAATGAATATTCGTTATTTGTCGTCATTGAGCGCTTGGCTGCGATACAACTAAAAAGATAATAGTGAAATTAGCCAAGGTATTTGATTTGATATATTTAATATTTCTTTCAACATATACTAAATAGGTTTCCTATTATCGGATTATTCAATTTTTTTAAACATCATATCAATATTATATTGTTAATTATACAAATATAATGT
>JAEIFK010000661.1:25000-100000 GCA_018901825.1 Drosophila funebris | reverse complement strand
GAAGGATCATTATTGTATAATGTATTTAACCGTTAAAAAATTGAATTTTATATTGATTTTTAATGTATTTGAATATGCATTTTAAAGTTATATAAAATTTGAAAATGTCATTTTAAAATTATCATGTTTTATTCAAGTATATGAAATTGTGATTGTAATATTGTACTTTCTATTGTATTTTATTTATTTGTCATATTCATATTTTATAGTATGTATTTCTTTCACATATTTTTCATGTACTATGATTAAAAGATGAAACATGCGTGTATATGGACCATAATATACATGCGTTGCACAGATGTATTGTTCATTATGACTATGGGCATACGTTGTATAAACGCAACAACCTAATATAACAATGTTGTACCTGCTTTTTCCAGGTTAATGCTTTACATATGTCGATTATAATACAAATAAATTTGTGTATCTTTTGAAATTCTTGTCATATATCGTATTTTAATTGATTATGTAAAACTAAGACATTTCGCAACATTATATTAGGTATAAAAAATTTATTGAAGGAATTGATATATGCCAGTAAAATGGTGTATTTTTAATTTCTTTCAATAAAATAATTTATGACGTAATGAAATAAACAAAAATTTGTATCACTCTAAGCGGTGGATCACTCGGCTCATGGGTCGATGAAGAACGCAGCAAACTGTGCGTCATCGTGTGAACTGCAGGACACATGAACATCGACATTTTGAACGCATATCGCAGTCCATGCTGTTATGTACTTTAATTAATTTTAGAGTGCTGCTTGGACTACATATGGTTGAGGGTTGTAAGACTATGCTAAATAAGTTGCTTAAAGTTCTTTGGAATTTTAAGCATATGGTATATTATTGGATAATATATGTGTGGAGTTGCAAAACTCTGCACATAACATATTCATAATATTAAATAATAAATGAAAATACTATGCCTCTATGTTGTATATATTTGTATGAGGAATTTGAAGAATTATATTTTCTTTATTCTAATCAAATAATACTGAGGAATGTCTAGCATAAAAAATTATTTTTTAAACTAGAATTGCCTCTTATTAATAATTAGAAGAAGATAAAATCGTTCAATATTATGGAACTTCAAAATATAGTATATTTCAGATTGTTAAAATATAAACATTTTGTTTTGTTTTTTAACGAATATAACATAATTATACAACCTCAACTCATATGGGACTACCCCCTGAATTTAAGCATATTAATTAGGGGAGGAAAAGAAACTAACAAGGATTTTCTTAGTAGCGGCGAGCGAAAAGAAATCAGTTCAGCACTAAGTCACTTTGTCTATATGGCAAATGTGAGATGCAGTGTATGGAACATCAATATTCTAGTATGAGAAATTAACGATTTAAGTCCTTCTTAAATGAGGCCATTTACCCATAGAGGGTGCCAGGCCCGTATAACGTTAATGATTACTAGATGGTGTTTCCAAAGAGTCGTGTTGCTTGATAGTGCAGCACTAAGTGGGTGGTAAACTCCATCTAAAACTAAATATAACCATGAGACCGATAGTAAACAAGTACCGTGAGGGAAAGTTGAAAAGAACTCTGAATAGAGAGTTAAATAGTACGTGAAACTGCTTAGAGGTTAAGCCCGATGAACCTGAATATCCGTTATGGAAAATTCATCATTAGAATTGTAATATATAATCTATATTATAATAATAGTGTGCATTTTTTCCATATAAGGACATTGTAATCTATTAGTATCAATAAATTTATCAAAAAATTGTAGATAATTGCTTATTTGAATTAGAATGCTTGCATTTTAACATAAAATAAATGTCATAAATTTGATAAAGTGCTGATAGATTTATATGAGTACAGTGCGTTAATTTCTCGGAATTATATAATGGCATAATTATCATTGATTTTTGTGTTTATTATAAGCATTTGTATG
Organism: Drosophila funebris; assembly: GCA_018901825.1. Taxonomy (NCBI): domain Eukaryota; kingdom Metazoa; phylum Arthropoda; class Insecta; order Diptera; family Drosophilidae; genus Drosophila; species Drosophila funebris. The sequence continues at coordinate 98,090 of JAEIFK010000661.1, read as the reverse complement.
ATTAACAATGCGAAAGATTCAGGATACCTTCGGGACCCGTCTTGAAACACGGACCAAGGAGTCTAACATATGTGCAAGTTATTGGGATAAAAACCTAATAGCGTAATTAACTTGGCTATTAATGGGATTAGTTTTTTAACTATTTATAGTTGATTAACACAATCCCGGGGCGTTCTATATAGTTATGTATGATAATATTTATATTATTTATACCTCTAACTGGAACGTACCTTGAGCATATATGCTGTGACCCGAAAGATGGTGAACTATACTTGATCAGGTTGAAGTCAGGGGAAACCCTGATGGAAGACCGAAACAGTTCTGACGTGCAAATCGATTGTCAGAATTGAGTATAGGGGCGAAAGACCAATCGAACCATCTAGTAGCTGGTTCCTTCCGAAGTTTCCCTCAGGATAGCTGGTGCATTTAACTGTTGTATAAAATAATCTTATCTGGTAAAGCGAATGATTAGAGGCCTTAGGGTCGAAACGATCTTAACCTATTCTCAAACTTTAAATGGGTAAGAACCTTAACTTTCTTGATATGAAGTTTAAGGTTATGATATAATGTGCCCAGTGGGCCACTTTTGGTAAGCAGAACTGGCGCTGTGGGATGAACCAAACGTAATGTTACGGTGCCCAAATTAACAACTCATTCAGAAACCATGAAAGGCGTTGGTTGCTTAAAACAGCAGGACGGTGATCATGGAAGTCGAAATCCGCTAAGGAGTGTGTAACAACTCACCTGCCGAAGCAACTAGCCCTTAAAATGGATGGCGCTTAAGTTGTATACCTATACATTACCGCTAAAGTAGATGATTTATGTTACTTGTAATATAAATTTTGAAACTTTAGTGAGTAGGAAGGTACAATGGTGTGCTTAGAAGTGTTTGGCGTAAGCCTGCATGGAGCCGCCATTGGTACAGATCTTGGTGGTAGTAGCAAATAATCGAATGAGACCTTGGAGGACTGAAGTGGAGAAGGGTTTCGTGTGAACAGTGGTTGATCACGAGTTAGTCGGTCCTAAGTTCAAGGCGAAAGCCGAAAATTTTCAAGTAAAAAATTGTCATGTATTTTATTATTGTATGTATCTTATTACACTTGAATAATTTTGAACGAAAGGGAATACGGTTCCAATTCCGTAACCTGTTGAGTATCCGTTTGTTATTAAATATGGGCCTCGTGCTCATCCTGGCAACAGGAACGACCATAAAGAAGCCGTCGAGAGGTATCGGAAGAGTTTTCTTTTCTGTTTTATAGCCGTACTACCATGGAAGTCTTTCGCAGAGAGATATGGTAGATGGGCTAGAAGAGCATGACATATACTGTTGTGTCGATATTTTCTCCTCGGACCTTGAAAATTTATGGTGGGGACACGCAAACTTCTCAACAGGCCGTACCAATATCCGCAGCTGGTCTCCAAGGTGAAGAGTCTCTAGTCGATAGAATAATGTAGGTAAGGGAAGTCGGCAAATTAGATCCGTAACTTCGGGATAAGGATTGGCTCTGAAGATTGAGATAGTCGGGCTTGATTGGGAAACAATAACATGGTTTATGTGCTCGTTCTGGGTAAATAGAGTTTCTATCATTTATGGTAGTTTCTTGTTCCCCGGATAGTTTAGTTACGTAGCCAATTGTGGAACTTTCTTGCTAAAATTTTTAAGAATACTAATTGGGCAACTAATTAGTTCTTTTAAATTATAACGATTATCAATTAACAATCAATTCAGAACTGGCACGGACTTGGGGAATCCGACTGTCTAATTAAAACAAAGCATTGTGATGGCCCTAGCGGGTGTTGACACAATGTGATTTCTGCCCAGTGCTCTGAATGTCAAAGTGAAGAAATTCAAGTAAGCGCGGGTCAACGGCGGGAGTAACTATGACTCTCTTAAGGTAGCCAAATGCCTCGTCATCTAATTAGTGACGCGCATGAATGGATTAACGAGATTCCTACTGTCCCTATCTACTCAGTTCGTTGTGAGACTTGGAGACAAGCAGACGTACTTCGCGGCATTTTTGCAGTTAACGGGATATAACCGTTAATCTCGTTGCTCTCGAGCGTGACTGTGTTTCGTTGTTGTTGCTGCTTGTACAGCAACCGCGTGTGTGAGTGTGTGCGTATATTGCGCTTGTTTATCAAGTAAGTAGCGGTAGTTACTGTTTACAGTTGGTTGTAGATAGTTACAGTTTTTAGCTGTATATCTGTTTAGCTGCTCTAGCAGTGATGCCGCCGCGCAAGAAGAAGCCGGCTGAGGCGTCCACGGGTGCGACGAGCGCAGCAACGTCTGATGATGACGCTGCGCTGTGCTCTGTGGCGGCTGGCCTGGCGAGACGCAAGAGCTTCGTCGATAAGCTGCGGTTGAGGAAGGCAACTTCTGAGGTCGCAGTGAACGACGTGGCTATGAGGAGTGCATGTGGGGGCTCCCAGGGGGACATTGGTGTGCCTCGGGGAGCCATCGGTGCGAACGGAGAGGAGTGGATTTTTGCTGCTCCTCGGACTGACTCTGTGGCTAGCATTTGTGAGCCGGTAGATCGTGTCCCTGCCGTTGAGGTGCCCGTTGCTGCGTGTTCGGCGAGCAAGGTGGTCCCGTCGAAGCGGAAGGGTACGGTAATTGAGAGCATGAAGGCCATCACTAATGGTGTGCTGAAGTCCGCCATTGGGGAGGGAGTTAGTACTCAGCTGCTGTGTGGTCTTATGGACCGCACAAGCGAGTACGAGTCGCTGCTGTTTTCGCTGGTTGCAGAAAACGAGCGGCTGAAGGGGCGTTTGGAGGTGCTTGACCGTGCTATGCATGGGAAAGTTCAGCAGACGCCTGTTCCGCCGGTGGCCGCACACAAGGGAGGTCCAGTGTCGGCAATGTCGTCTACCCTGGAGGTGCCACGACCAGTTGAGACCTGGTCCTTGGTTGTCCGCAGCAAGACTGCTGGAAGAACCGCAAAGGACGTGGTCGAGAAAGTAGTGAAGGAGGTAGGGCCTACCCTCGGTGTGCGCGTCCACGAGGTTAAACCTCTACGGGATGGTGGTGCGATCATTCGCACGCCTTCTGTAGCTGAGCGGAAGAGGATTGTGGAGAACGCAAAGTTCAGTGAGGTTGGATTAGAGGTGAGTGTGAATGAGAGGCTAGGGCCAAAGGTGGTCATACAGGGCGTTCACCTGCAGATCACTCCTGACGAGTTCATGGGTGATCTGTATGAGATGAATCTGAAGGACAAGATGTCCCTCGAGGCCTTTAAAAAAGGCGTCCGTATGGTCAGCCGGCCCTGGACGATGGCCACTGACGGTGTAGTGAACGTGGTTCTGGAGGGTAGTGGTCTTGCCATGCAAGCCCTGCTGGAGACCGGACGCTGCTATGTTAAGTGGTTTTCGTTCCGAGTGCGCAGCTTTGACCCGGTAGTGGGATGCTTCCGCTGTCTTGGCTTCGACCATAAGGTGGCGGAATGCAGGGCCAAGGAGGACGTCTGTCGTCGCTGCGGCCAAATGGGTCACCGGTCAGCTCGGTGCAGTAATGCACTGAACTGCCGGAACTGTGCCTTCAAGGGCAAGCCGTCGGGACATCTGATGATGTCTCCGGCATGCCCCGTGTACAGCGCAATTGTCGCTCGGGCGGATGCTAGACATTAAAATGTCTAGCAGGCTTCTCCAGCTGAATTGTCAGGGGTCGTATGCAGCAATGTGTGATGTTGGAGCAATGATTTGTGAAAGGGGCAGTGTTATTGCCCTGCTGCAGGAACCATATGCAACTTCTGGTTGTGTACGGGGATTGCCCGCAGGAATGCGGGTATTTCCTGACAGCAGGGCTAATTCCGCTGTAGTAGTGAATGATGTCGGTATTGAATGCACTTTGGTGAATTCGACTGACTGGGGTGTATGTGTGTGCCTAAGTGGCAGTTTTGGTAGAGTTTTCGTAGGTAGCGTATACTGTAAGTTCGGGGATCCCCTCGAGCCGTATATAGCTTATTTGGATGAGGTGCTACTACTGGCGAGTAGCGTACCAGTCATCCTTGGTCTAGATGCGAACGCATCGTCGCCTCTGTGGTTCAGTAAAGTATCCAGACAAGCATCTGGGTATTTGAATCACTCACGGGGTGGCGTGCTAGCCGAGTGGGCCGTGTCCCAGGATGTACGGGTCGTAAACGAACCCAGTGAGTGGTACACGTTTGATGGTCCGGTTGGGAGAAGTGACATTGATGTCACTTTTGTGAATGAGGCAGCTATGAGAATGTTTGCTTTTAATTGGCATGTACTGGGTGGGCGAGGTGTGAGTGATCACAACCCCATTGAGGTTTGTATCATTCATACCCCCACTACGAGTGATAGTGTTGGGGGTAATCGATGGCGTACTTGTGGAGCGAATTGGTCCCTTCATGGGGTGTTCGTTAGAGAAGAGGCAACGCAAGTTGAACTCAGTACCTTTCGAACGCTGAATGTGGATGACCAGGTTGCATTGGTGAATAGGTGGATGACTTGTGCGAATGATCGCATGTTTGAGAGGCACCGTAAGGTAAATCAAAGACATGTGAAGTGGTGGACGCATGAGTTAAGCGTTAAGCGTCGGTCTGTTCGAACTCTGCGGAAGCGCTTCCAAAGAGCGAGATCGTCTGGCGCTGATGGCGCTGCCCAGCTCAGGATCGAATATCGTAGGTGTATGAGTGAGTACAAGCAAATGCTTGTAAGAGTGAAAGAAGACGAGTGGCGCTCTTTCCTGGAGCGCAATAAGCACGACCCTTGGGGTGGTGCTTATAAAGTAGTTAGAGGCAGAGGTAGGGATTGTGATGTGTGTGGCCTCCATGTCAATGGCGTTCAGCTTACGTCATGGAGGGAATGTATGAACGAGCTGTTGAATGGATTTTTTCCGAGGGCGGATCGTCGGGACTTGCCACCCAGTGTGGCGACTCCCGCTGATCCACTTCGGGAAGGTGAACTGGAGGTGGCTTTCTCGATGTTAAAGTCGAGGAAATCGCCTGGTATGGATGGATTCACTGGGGAGATGTGTAAGAGTGTCTGGAAGTCAATTCCAGAATATATGAAAGTGTTGTATGAAAGGTGTTTGAATGATGGATATTTTCCCAGTGACTGGAAAAATGCGAGAGTGATTGTGCTCTTGAAGTCGCCTGATAGAATTAGGAGCAATCCTCGTTCCTTTCGGGGCATCAGCCTCCTTCCAGTTCTTGGAAAAGTTCTGGAGAGAGTAATGGTGGAAAGGCTTCAAGAGAGAGTGAGTGACCAAATGTCTGATAGGCAATTTGGTTTTAGGCAGGGTAGATGCACGGAAGATGCTTGGAGGTACGTTCTCGACTGTGTTGAGTCCAGTGCATCCAAGTATGTTCTAGGCGTTTTCATTGATTTTCAGGGTGCATTCGATAACCTGAGTTGGGGGAGTGTGTTGAGAAGATTGAGTGACTGTGGCTGCCGAGAGTTAGCTCTCTGGGAGAGCTATTTTTCGGGCAGAAGGGCGTGTGCTATAGGGCGACGCGAAAGCGTCACTGTGGATGTGGTTCGTGGCTGCCCACAGGGTTCCATATGTGGTCCATTTATATGGAACCTCATGATGGATTCACTGTTGTGGCAGCTTGAACGGCTATGTAAGTGTTGTGCGTATGCGGACGACCTGGTCATATTGGTTGAGGGGCGGTCACGCGCTGAGATAGAGGCAAGTGCGGGGGCGTACTTGCGCACTGTTAGTGAATGGGGCAGCAGTGTTGGTGTTAGTTTGGCCATGGATAAGACAGCGTCAATGCTGCTTAAGGGCAGATTGGCAGCTAGTCGGCATCCGACCATTGGTCTGAATGGCACCTTCTTAAGGTATGTGACCGAGGTGAAATACCTAGGCATTACCTTCGGTGAAAGGATGTGTTTCACTCCTCATATCGCCGGTCTCAGACGTCGACTGCTTGGAGTGGTTGGACAAGTGCGTCGAATTTTGCGGAGTGATTGGGGTCTGAGCAGGCGTGCTGTGCGCACCATATATAATGGTCTATTTGTTGCTTGCGCAGCATATGGATCGTCTGTATGGTGTTGCGCGGTCACGACTGCTGTAGGCAGAAAGAATGTGCTGGCTTGCCAGAGAGTGAGTATGTTAGGGTGTATGCCTGTGTGCCGCACTGTCTCTACGGAGGCAATGCAGGTGCTCTTGGGAGTAGCCCCTCTTGATTTGGAAATCCGGCGTCGGGCCGTGCTTTTCAAGATTAAGAGGCGGCTGCCATTGCTGCAGAATGAGTGGTTAGCGGATAGAGATGTGGAGACCTTAGGGATTAGGGAGTGTAAAAGATTGCTGGATGAGTGTGTTCTATCTGACTGGCAAGTTAGATGGGACACAAGTGTGAAAGGGCGCGTCACTCACCGGTACATTCGTGATGTCACGTTTGTCGGTAGCCGACCAGACTTTGGGTTTAGCCTAAGTCTTGGGTTTCTGTTGACTGGTCACGGCTCTCTCAATGCGTTTCTGCATTTGAGGTGTCTTAGTGATACTCAGGAATGCCTTTGTGGCTCGAGCGAGGAGACATGGGAGCATGTTCTCTGTGAGTGCCCGCTGTACGAAGATCTTAGGAATCTGAGTGCATTTGGTGTATTGAGACAGGTTAGTGGCGGTTTTGACGTGAGTCAAGCGCTCTCCACTAGTGATAGGGTTAGATGTTTGAATGAGTTTGCTCGTGCTGCATTCTCCAGACGACGTCTGTTGACAAATGGAGAAGTTGTATGAGTGTGTGTATAAATGATCATGACTGTGTGGGGATGTGAATGGGTGTTGTGAATGATAGGTGAATGGTATGCTTGGCACTTTGCTGGCTTTGCGTTGCCACAATGGGTTACCAGTCCCCAAGTTTCATGGAGCTTTACTGGTAGTAACCTTCGGGTTACGAGTCCTGACCAGAGGACTTGTCTGGTACCACGGGCATCTTGGGATTACAGGGGCGGTCTCAGCTCCCTGCCCACTATGCTAAAGTCCTTAGGGATCTGTTGGGAACATAGCTGGCCGTTTTGTGCGGTTTGATCATTGATCAATTACAGTAATGCCGCGATTGCGGAAGAGGTGGGAATAGACCTCGCTCCCCCCAGTGAGAAGGCATGTCCATGAGCATGTTGTATACTGTACCATCTGCAGACTGGTTCTTACTGGTCTGCGTACTATTCCTTTCAGCTATGTTTATTGTTGTGGGGTCACCAACCCGTAACTGTTTTGGAGTTAAAATTGGGAGTGTCCTTGTGGCACGAGGCCTGACCGGAGGCTTTTATTCCGGTACCACGGGTGGCCAGTTGCCCGCGGACATGTTCCGTTCTGGTCTTTGGTGCGGCCCTTCGGGGAGTATCGTGGTGGTTGTGGTTTATCACCCAAGTGCGGGTAGAGCCTAGGCTCGGCGTGGAGTTGCGCTATACAACCGGGTGCCGCGACCCATAGACCGGCAGAGGTGTAAGATAGGCCTCGCTCCCTACCAAGGAGGAAGTCACGACCAAACAGTAGTGACTGTAATTTGGTACTTGCGGAAGTGTTTCCAAGAGGGCGGTGATTGACGCTTAAATTAATCCAGTGGTAGCACCGTGAGATTAAGCCAACGTGGCAGGAGCTCACGTTAAACACATTGACTTTCATGTCCCTATCTACTATCTAGCGAAACCACAGCCAAGAAGCTTGGGGAGCCGAAGTCGGTGTTACCGTTTCCACCAGCAAGACGGCTGTTATGCTGCTGAAAGGCACACTGTCGCCAAACAGGCGACCAAGGGTACGGCTTGCAGGAGTCAACCTACCGTACGCTATAAAATGCCGGTATCTGGGCATCACGGTCGGCGAGCGGTTGAGCTTTCTCCCGCATATCGCGTCTTTACGCGATCGGCTGACCGGAGTTGTAGGGGTAATGGCACGCGTACTGCGGGTCGATTGGGGAGTCAGTCCCCGCGCCAAGCGGACCATTTACTCCGGACTCATGGTGCCTTGCGCACTATTTGGTGCTTCAGTGTGGTATGCCGTGGCGATGAGACAGGTGGTTGCCAGGAGGCGCCTATTGTCCTGCCAAAGGCTCATCCTTCTTGGATGCCTGCCGGTTTGCCGAACAGTGTCCACTGTAGCACTGCAAGTTCTTGCTGGTGCTCCCCCGTTTGACTTGGTTGCCAAGAAATTGGCAATCAAATACAAACTCAAGCGTAACTACCCGTTGGAGGAAGGCGATTGGCTACACGGTCAAGACTTGGCAAGTCTTGATTTGAAGCAAAAGATGACGCTACTGGACGAACGTTTGCTGTGCGAGTGGCAGCACAGGTGGGATGACGATGCAGATCACGGACGAGTGACACATCTTTTTTCCCAGAGGCAAGCTTCGTTTACAGCCGGCGAGACTTCGGTTTCAGCCTACGCGTTGGATTCTTGCTGACTGGCCATGGATCGCTAAATGCTTTTCTGCATGAGAGAGGTCTGAGCGAGACGCCTGCATGTATTTGTAACGCGGATTGCGAGGACTGGCTTCATGTACTATGTGAATGCCCCCTCTATGCTGATTTGCGGAACCTCGATGGACTAGGAGTGCGGTACCTACACGGCGATTGGAGAGTGTCTGGAGTGGTGGAAACACAGGAGCGGATGCAGTTTTTCAACGCATTTGCCGAAGCGGTCTTTATAAGGCGTCGCCATTTGCTGGATCCACAGGAGGCACCTGGGCTGCCAGTCCCGAGCTGAAAAGCTAAAAATGGCCTCACCCGTGTGGTCGGCGGGTCTTAGAATCTCAACAGTATATCTTCTTTGTATGAGGCACTAAAGAGGTACGGTTGTCAGTCACCAAACTAAACCACCCGTGTGGTCGGCGGGTCTTAGAATCTCGCCACAGTACATCTCTGCTTGTCGTATGAGGCGACTAAACGAGGTACCTGGGTTGTCAGTCCCGAGCTGCAAAGCTAAAACTGACCTCACCCGTGTTGTTGGCGGGTTATTAGAATTAACAAGTTAACTGTTAGACGACTAAAGGTACACTCTGGATTACCCAACGTCCGAGCTTGTCGGAGCTAAATGGGGAGGGGAAACCGATCCCTTAATTTCGGTACCACGGGTTGAGAATGCTCTCCAAGGCTTCTCATTGAGGTCGGCCCCCTAGTGGGAGTTCGTGGTGGCTGTGGTTGCGTAGCGTTGCGCTACAACGCAGGAGAGAAGTTGCTAGACACTTCGCCCCACACCAAGGGGGAATATACACCCGATAGTGTATATTTAAATTGGTACCAAAGAGATGAAGGCCTCTGCTAACATCTTTGAGGGGCGTTGGTTTTTGGCGCATTGTACCAGACTCACTGTACCATATGCTTGCATATACGAGTACCGTGGTTGTAATCCTACGTTGGAACATGCCACGTAAAACAAATGGAGAGATCCTCTATTCTGTCCCTATCTACTATCTAGCGAAACCACAGCCAAGGGAACGGGCTTGGAATAATTAGCGGGGAAAGAAGACCCTTTTGAGCTTGACTCTAATCTGGCAGTGTAAGGAGACATAAGAGGTGTAGAATAAGTGGGAGATATTAGATTTCGGTTTAGTATCGACAATGAAATACCACTACTCTTATTGTTTCCTTACTTACTTGATTAAATGGAACGTGTATCATTTCCTAGCCATTATACGGATATATTTATTATATCTTATGGTATTGGGTTTTGATGCAAGCTTCTTGATCAAAGTATCACGAGTTTGTTATATAATCGCAAACAAATTCTTCAATGAGAGAGTGCATTTATGTACTTTTGATTTGAAAATTTGGTATAACTCCAATTACTCAGGTATGATCCAATTCAAGGACATTGCCAGGTAGGGAGTTTGACTGGGGCGGTACATCTCTCAAATAATAACGGAGGTGTCCCAAGGCCAGCTCAGTGCGGACAGAAACCACACATAGAGCAAAAGGGCAAATGCTGACTTGATCTCGGTGTTCAGTACACACAGGGACAGCAAAAGCTCGGCCTATCGATCCTTTTGGTTTAAAGAGTTTTTAACAAGAGGTGTCAGAAAAGTTACCATAGGGATAACTGGCTTGTGGCGGCCAAGCGTTCATAGCGACGTCGCTTTTTGATCCTTCGATGTCGGCTCTTCCTATCATTGTGAAGCAAAATTCACCAAGCGTTGGATTGTTCACCCATGCAAGGGAACGTGAGCTGGGTTTAGACCGTCGTGAGACAGGTTAGTTTTACCCTACTAATGACAAAACGTTGTTGCGACAGCATTCCTGCGTAGTACGAGAGGAACCGCAGGTACGGACCAATGGCACAATACTTGTTCGAGCGAACAGTGGTATGACGCTACGTCCGTTGGATTATGCCTGAACGCCTCTAAGGTCGTATCCGTGCTGGACTGCAATGATAAATAAGGGGCAATTTGCATTGTATGGCTTCTAAACCATTAAAAGTTTATTATTTATTTAATAGACGACAATGGATGTGATGCCAATGTTACATATAACATAGTAAATTGGGAGGATCTTCGATCACCTGATGCCGCGCTAGTTATATATTAAAACATTATTTAATACAATGACAAAGCCTAGAATCAATTGTAAACGACTTTTATAACAGGCAAGGTGTTGTAAGTGGTTGAGCAGCTGCCATACTGCGATCCACTGAAGCTTATCCTTTGCTTGATGATTCGAGAATATAAAAAACGAAAACATCTATATTAAAGGTATGTGTGTATGTAATATATAAGGTTATATTTTATATATAATATTACACTTCCTTGTATATATATAAGTTTGATTATATATTATATTAATAATAATGATAATATATTTTATATATTATTGTTCTTATATATAGTATGTAAAAAACAAATGTTTTTTGTATATGGTGGTGGTAGCCAAATTGTATCGTCCATCTTTTAGTGGCGCAAATACACATAATGAAGTTCATCAACTTTATGCAATTTCTAATATTAAACCAATTTGTCAGAGTTGGTAGTTAAAGTAGTAGAAGCATGGTAGGCTCTGCTATTCGGTATCCAAATATTTCGTCATCTTATTAGTGACGCATACAAACTATAATAAAGTCCTCTTTAATATAAGTTATTTTAAACATATATATATGGTAGCCAATTGTATCGTCCATCTTTTAGTGGCGCAAATACATAATGAAGTTTATCAACTTTATGCAATTTCTAATATTAAACCAATTTGTCAGAGTTGGTAATTAAAGTAGTAGAAGCATGGTAGGCTCTGCTATTCGGTATCCAAATATTTCGTCATCTTATTAGTGACGCATATAAACTATAATAAAGTCCTCTTTAATATAAGTTATTTTAAACATATATATATGGTAGCCAATTGTATCGTCCATCTTTTAGTGGCGCAAATACATAATGAAGTTTATCAACTTTATGCAATTTCTAATATTAAACCAATTTGTCAGAGTTGGTAATTAAAGTAGTAGAAGCATGGTAGGCTCTGCTATTCGGTATCCAAATATTTCGTCATCTTATTAGTGACGCATATAAACTATAATAAAGTCCTCTTTAATATAAGTTATTTTAAACATATATATATGGTAGCCAATTGTATCGTCCATCTTTTAGTGGCGCAAATACATAATGAAGTTTATCAACTTTATGCAATTTCTAATATTAAACCAATTTGTCAGAGTTGGTAATTAAAGTAGTAGAAGCATGGTAGGCTCTGCTATTCGGTATCCAAATATTTCGTCATCTTATTAGTGACGCATATAAACTATAATAAAGTCCTCTTTAATATAAGTTATTTTAAACATATATATATGGTAGCCAATTGTATCGTCCATCTTTTAGTGGCGCAAATACATAATGAAGTTTATCAACTTTATGCAATTTCTAATATTAAACCAATTTGTCAGAGTTGGTAATTAAAGTAGTAGAAGCATGGTAGGCTCTGCTATTCGGTATCCAAATATTTCGTCATCTTATTAGTGACGCATATAAACTATAATAAAGTCCTCTTTAATATAAGTTATTTTAAACATATATATATATATGGTAGCCAATTGTATCGTCCATCTTTTAGTGGCGCAAATACATAATGAAGTTTATCAACTTTATGCAATTTCTAATATTAAACCAATTTGTCAGAGTTGGTAGTTAAAGTAGTAGAAGCATGGTAGGGGAGGCTCTGCTATTCGGTATCCAAATATTTCGTCATCTTATTAGTGACGCATATTAAATATAATAAAGACCACTTTTTTATATAATATAAGTTATTTCAAACATGTATATGGTAGACACATATATGTGGTATGCAGTGATGTCTTGTCGACATAGGTTAATTTATGTAATACTGGGGCGAAATAATGAAGTTTAAAGGTGCATTATTAAATTAGTGCACCCATATAATTATGTTAAGGGGTGGCATATGATAAAATGAAAGAATTTGAGAAAGTGTGTCACAAAACCTATATAGTGGAGTGGTGTCGCGCAAGACATGTCATATGAAAAATTTTCAACATATAAATTTCATATGACTGTGGAGTGATATCTTGCCGGCATAGGTTAATTTATATAATACTGGGGCAAAATAATGAAGTTTAAAGGTGCGTTATTAAATTAGTGCACCCATATAATTATGTTAAGGGGTGGCATATGATAAAATGAAAGAATTTGAGAAAGCGTGTCACAAAACCTATATAGTGGAGTGGTGTCGCGCAAGACATGTCATATGAAAAATTTTCAACATATAAATTTCATATGATTGTGGAGTGATATGTCTTGCCGGCATAGGTTAATTTATATAATACTGGGGCAAAATAATGAAGTTTAAAGGTGCATTATTAAATTAGTGCACCCATATAATTATGTTAAGGGGTGGCATATGATAAAATGAAAGAATTTGAGAAAGCGTGTCACAAAACCTATATAGTGGAGTGGTGTCGCGCAAGACATGTCATATGAAAAATTTTCAACATATAAATTTCATATGACTGTGGAGTGATGTCTTGCCGGCATAGGTTAATTTATATAATACTGGGGCAAAATAATGAAGTTTAAAGGTGCATTATTAAATTAGTGCACCCATATAATTATGTTAAGGGGTGGCATATGATAAAATGAAAGAATTTGAGAAAGCGTGTCACAAAACCTATATAGTGGAGTGGTGTCGCGCAAGACATGTCATATGAAAAATTTTCAACATATAAATTTCATATGATTGTGGAGTGATGTCTTGCCGGCATAGGTTAATTTATATAATACTGGGGCAAAATAATGAAGTTTAAAGGTGCATTATTAAATTAGTGCACCCATATAATTATGTTAAGGGGTGGCATATGATAAAATGAAAGAATTTGAGAAAGCGTGTCACAAAACCTATATAGTGGAGTGGTGTTCGCGCAAGACATGTCATATGAAAAATTTTCAACATATAAATTTCATATGACTGTGGAGTGATATCTTGCCGGCATAGGTTAATTTATATAATACTGGGGCAAAATAATGAAGTTTAAAGGTGCATTATTAAATTAGTGCACCCATATAATTATGTTAAGGGGTGGCATATGATAAAATGAAAGAATTTGAGAAAGCGTGTCACAAAACCTATATAGTGGAGTGGTGTCGCGCAAGACATGTCATATGAAAAATTTTCAACATATAAATTTCATATGACTGTGGAGTGATGTCTTGCCGGCATAGGTTAATTTATATAATACTGGGGCAAAATAATGAAGTTTAAAGGTGCATTATTAAATTAGTGCACCCATATAATTATGTTAAGGGGTGGCATATGATAAAATGAAAGAATTTGAGAAAGCGTGTCACAAAACCTATATAGTGGAGTGGTGTCGCGCAAGACATGTCATATGAAAAATTTTCAACATATAAATTTCATATGATTGGTGTTCTTCCGGCATAGGTTAATTTATATAATACTGGGGCAAAATAATGAAGTTTAAAGGTGCATTATTAAATTAGTGCACCCATATAATTATGTTAAGGGGTGGCATATGATAAAATGAAAGAATTTGAGAAAGCGTGTCACAAAACCTATATAGTGGAGTGGTGTCGCGCAAGACATGTCATATGAAAAATTTTCAACATATAAATTTCATATGACTGTGGAGTGATGTCTTGCCGGCATAGGTTAATTTATATAATACTGGGGCAAAATAATGAAGTTTAAAGGTGCATTATTAAATTAGTGCACCCATATAATTATGTTAAGGGGTGGCATATGATAAAATGAAAGAATTTGAGAAAGCGTGTCACAAAACCTATATAGTGGAGTGGTGTCGCGCAAGACATGTCATATGAAAAATTTTCAACATATAAATTTCATATGACTGTGGAGTGATGTCTTGCCGGCATAGGTTAATTTATATAATACTGGGGCAAAATAATGAAGTTTAAAGGTGCATTATTAAATTAGTGCACCCATATAATTATGTTAAGGGGTGGCATATGATAAAAGGATGGCATTTTAGAAAGCGTGTCACAAAACCTATACATTTTTTTTTTTTTTTTTTTTTTTTGTGCAATGTTTTTATTTATTTAATACTATCTTACATAGACAACCATTAAATTGTATAACATAACTTGGCGGGTTTTTATTTCAGTTGTATGCGAGTCAAACCAGTCAAACTAGTTAGCTGAGTCCCAGGGAAGGTCCAGCGGGTGAGTCCTGCAGAGTCTTCTAGTCTGGGTACTGTTGTCCAGGAGGGAGATGGCAAGGACATTGGAGTGGTGGTGAAGTCTGCTCATATAGCGTTTGCTGGCCTTCTTAATTTCGTCCTTCACCCATGGGAACTTGAGGACATCGTGTATGGTGGCATTATCATGGAACATGTGGGCATTGGTGGTGATGCGGAGAGCTTTGTTTTCAAAAGTCTGGATGATGCGAATGTTCGACTTACTGGCCGTTCCCCATAATTGGATGCCGTATGTCCAGATTGGTCTGACGATTGCCTTGTAGATTAGCAATTTCGAAGAGAAGTTCAGTTTGGACCTTCTTCCCATTAGCCAATAGAGGGCTTTGAGGCGTTCCTCAGCCTGGTTACGCTTCTTGGTTAGATGAGGCTTCCAGGTGAGCCTTCTGTCAAGGGTGATGCCAAGGTACTTGGGCGTGCTAACCTCGGGGATTACTGCGTCGTTGAGGCTGACTGGTGGGCAGTTGCCAGGCCGGAGAGCGAAAGTGGTGGCGGTAGATTTGTCGTTGTTGACAACAATATTCCACTTCCTGTGCCATGAGTTGAGCAGGTCCAGTTGGTTTTGCATAGTGCTGGATGCTTCTTCGGGAGAGTCGGCGACAGTGAGGAATGCCGTGTCGTCGGCGTAAGTGGCTGCCATCAGATTGGGGCTCTGCAGTACTGGAAGATCGGCGGTGTAAGCGTTGTATAGCAGGGGACCCAGGACGCTGCCTTGGGGGACGCCAGCTTGTGTAACCTTGAGTTGGGATTTTGCCTCTCCGCATACGACAGCAAATTTGCGGCCCTCTAGATATGACACCAGGAAAGCGTAGTAGGGCTGGGGTAGGCTTCTTTTGAGCTTTAGCAGGAGCCCAGGGTGCCAGACTCGGTCAAAGGCTTGTTTGACATCAAGCATGACCGCCAAACAGTACTTCTTTTCCTCAAAAGCGTCCAGGATGCGTTGCACCACTCTATGGCATTGCTCTGGGGTCCCGTGGCGTTGCCTGAAGCCAAACTGGTGATCGGGGATCAGACCAGCCTCGTCCATCACTGGCATAGCTCTGCTCAAAAATACTCTTTCGAGTACTTTGGAGAGCACTGGCAGTAGACTTATCGGACGATAAGAGGCAAGATTAGCTTCAGGTTTACCAGGCTTAGGGATCATGACTACCTGGGCACATTTCCATAGAGTCGGAAAGTAACCCATTTCCAAGCACTTATTGAAGATCATTGTGATGAACTTCAAGCTTGGAGGTGGAAGTAGTTTTAATGCTATTGCATTGATTCCATCATCGCCTGGTGCCTTGTAGTTTCCCATCGCAGCAATGTATGCGGCAGTCTCCTCCTCTGTGACCGGGGGTATGGGTTCTGCTGTTCCAGGAGGCTCGGCAAGCTGCCTGGCCGTTTCGGCTGCATCTTCGGGAGAGCACCGGCTGAAGGGTGTGAAGACACATTCCAGGTGGTTGGCGAACGCGTTGGCCCTTTCCGCCTCGGTTCTGCACCAACTGCCATCGGCTCTTGTTACAGGCGGCGTACGTCTCGTTGGCCTTTTGATATGCTTGGTAACTTGCCACAAGTTGTGAATCGGGTCGCCCGGCTCAAGCTGCTCAACAAAGCTATCGAGGGCCTCTTTCCTGAGAGATGCCAGAGTCTCTTTAAGCTCTCTAGTCGCTCTGTTAAGAGCCGTTTTGTCTATCGGGTTTCTGGAGAGAAACCAGACACGCCGAAGGCGCCGCTTCTCGGCTAAGAGCTCATTTACTTGAGGGCTCCAGAAGTGGATGTCTCTGCTAGCGGCTCTGGGCCGGTCTGAGAGCCTAGGCGCTGCGTGTGCCGCTGCATTGTGGATGTGCGAGGTCAGTTCTTGTATCGCCGCCTCTATGTCATCTGTAGAGTTTAATGCAGGGCAGTTGCTGGTGGCGTTGTTCATCCAGGATTGGAATTTGCCAATGTCGCTAGTTTTGTATATCAGCTTCTTGCGGGCTGGTTTTCGCATGGCAGGTGCATGAAGCGAGACGGCAAAGGCGCTATGGTCAGAGAGGAGATCTTCAACTTCTCTAACTTGGATCAGGGCGGGATCCAGTCCGCCGGAGATGGCAAGGTCCAGGACATCGGGAGTCTTCAAAGGGTCAGTGGGCCAGTAAGTCGGGGCACCAGTAGCGTGGCAGTTGAGATTTCTGGTCAGGATCTGTCTACACAGTGCGTGGCCTTTAGGATTATTAATCCTAGCACCCCACCAGGTGTGCTTAGCGTTGAGGTCTCCGCCTATCAAGAATCTAGGCCCGAGACTGTCCAATAGCATCCCAAAGTCCTCATCCTTGACGCTGTGCTTGGGGGGGCAGTAGACAGCAGCAATTGTGACTTCTCCCATGGTGCAGTTGACTTTGACTAGGGCACATTGTACCCAGTCTTCAGCTATTGCCGGCAGTGTCTCGTAACTGATGTTGCTGCGGATGAGGATGGCCGCCCCGCCTCGGGCTCTACCATTGGGGTGGTTGGCAGCAATGAGGTCATACCCTCGCAAGGTAAGGTAGGACCTGGTTGTGAAGTGGGTTTCGGATACCAGTAGGATATCTGCTTGGTTGGTCTTGCAATAGAGCTCGACCTCTGGCCTGCTTTGAATCAGGCCGTTCGCGTTCCAAATGGTGACATCTAAACTCGCTTGCATAGTGAGGTGCAAACGGTTGCCATCATCTGGGTCATCTGGTTGAGTATCTTCTCCATCATCCTCTCACATTGCCTCCATCCTGGCCATTACGGTGTCCAGTGGGTTATCGAACTTGGCCTCAGGCTGCGGGGTGCATTATCCATGTTTGCCTGCAAAACCTATACATGATGGGCAGTGTGTGCTCATCTGTTGTATGTTTCGGATTCATACATATTTGTCATTATTAATGAATATTCGTTATTTGTCGTCATTGAGCGCTTGGCTGCGATACAACTAAAAAAGATAATAGTGAAATTAGCCAAGGTATTTGATTTGATATATTTAATATTTCTTTCAACATATACTAAATAGGTTTCCTATTATCGGATTATTCAATTTTTAAACATCATATCAATATTATATTGTTAATTATACAAATATAATATTTGACATGTGGATCCTTGTCGGAAAATTGACTCGTTTTCAATTCTCTAATCCAAGGATTAAAGTGGCTATGTTTTTAAAGATATTTCAATTATAAACTTTTTAACACAATAATATATATTATTGTGGGTAAAGGTTTTATTTAATATAATATTATTACACATATATATTGCAACATAGATAAATTATCAGTTTGTCATCAAAATAAAATAAATTTGTATTCAATTTTATGTTGAATTTAAATAATGTACGTGTGATAAAGTTATATTAAGTAAGTGTCAATAAAAAGATATTTTTGAACGAATTTAAATATGTATATAATTTATATATATAAAAAGATGTCAACATTGTATAACTTACGAACGTGATTGCTATATAAATGTATAGCCATATTCGTTGTTTTTTATAAATACATAAATTTTTTTTATTCAAAAATAATATTAATTTGTCATGTATTTTACTTATTAAAATTATATTTATGTGTAAATATTTATTTATTGTACACATAGAAAATAACATTATTCTGGTTGATCCTGCCAGTAGTTATATGCTTGTCTCAAAGATTAAGCCATGCATGTCTAAGTACACACGAATTAAAAGTGAAACCGCAAAAGGCTCATTATATCAGTTATGGTTCCTTAGATCGTTAACAGTTACTTGGATAACTGTGGTAATTCTAGAGCTAATACATGCAATTAAAACACGGACCTTTTGGAACGTGTGCTTTTATTAGGCTAAAACCAAGCGATCGCAAGATCGTTACAATGGTTGAACTCTAGATAACATGCAGATCGTATGGTCTTGTACCGACGACAGATCTTTCAAATGTCTGCCCTATCAACTTTTGATGGTAGTATCTAGGACTACCATGGTTGCAACGGGTAACGGGGAATCAGGGTTCGATTCCGGAGAGGGAGCCTGAGAAACGGCTACCACATCTAAGGAAGGCAGCAGGCGCGTAAATTACCCACTCCCAGCTCGGGGAGGTAGTGACGAAAAATAACAATACAGGACTCATATCCGAGGCCCTGTAATTGGAATGAGTACACTTTAAATCCTTTAACAAGGACCTATTGGAGGGCAAGTCTGGTGCCAGCAGCCGCGGTAATTCCAGCTCCAATAGCGTATATTAAAGTTGTTGCGGTTAAAACGTTCGTAGTTGAACTTGTGCTTCATACGGGTAGTGCAACTTACAATTGTAGTTAGTACTATACCTTTATGTATGTAAGCGTATTACCGGTGGGGTTCTTATATGTAATTAAATACTTGTATTTTTTTATATATTCCTCCTATTTAAAAACCTGCATTAGTGCTCTTCATCGAGTGTTATTGTGGGCTCATGGGTCGATGAAGAACGCAGCAAACTGTGCGTCATCGTGTGAACTGCGGGACAAATGAACATCGACATTTTGAACGCATATCGCAGTCCATGCTGTTATGTACTTTAATTAATTTTAGAGTGCTGCTTGGACTACATATGGTTGAGGGTTGTAAGACTATGCTAAATATAGTTGCTTAAAGTTCTTTGGAATTTTAAGCATATGGTATATTATTGGATAATATATGTGTGGAGTTGCAAAACTCCTGCACATAACATATTCATAATATTAATTAATAAATGAAAATACTATGCCTCTATGTTGTATATATTTGTATGAGGAATTTGAAGAATTATATTTTCTTTATTCTAATCAAATAATACTGAGGAATGTCTAGCATAAAAAATTATTTTTTAAACTAGAATTGCCTCTTATTAATAATTGGAAGAAGATAAAATCGTTCAATATTATGGAACTTCAAAATATAGTATATTTCAGATTGTTAAAATATAAACATTTTGTTTTGTTTTTAACGAATATAACATAATTATACAACCTCAACTCATATGGGACTACCCCCTGAATTTAAGCATATTAATTAGGGGAGGAAAAGAAACTAACAAGGATTTTCTTAGTAGCGGCGAGCGAAAAGAAATCAGTTCAGCACTAAGTCACTTTGTCTATATGGCAAATGTGAGATGCAGTGTATGGAACATCAATATTCTAGTATGAGAAATTAACGATTTAAGTCCTTCTTAAATGAGGCCATTTACCCATAGAGGGTGCCAGGCCCGTATAACGTTAATGATTACTAGATGGTGTTTCCAAAGAGTCGTGTTGCTTGATAGTGCAGCACTAAGTGGGTGGTAAACTCCATCTAAAACTAAATATAACCATGAGACCGATAGTAAACAAGTACCGTGAGGGAAAGTTGAAAAGAACTCTGAATAGAGAGTTAAATAGTACGTGAAACTGCTTAGAGGTTAAGCCCGATGAACCTGAATATCCGTTATGGAAAATTCATCATTAGAATTGTAATATATAATCTATATTATAATAATAGTGTGCATTTTTTCCATATAAGGACATTGTAATCTATTAGTATCAATAAATTTATCAAAAAATTGTAGATAATTGCTTATTTGAATTAGAATGCTTGCATTTTAACATAAAATAAATGTCATAAATTTGATAAAGTGCTGATAGATTTATATGAGTACAGTGCGTTAATTTCTCGGAATTATATAATGGCATAATTATCATTGATTTTTGTGTTTATTATAAGCATTTGTATGATTAACAATGCGAAAGATTCAGGATACCTTCGGGACCCGTCTTGAAACACGGACCAAGGAGTCTAACATATGTGCAAGTTATTGGGATAAAAACCTAATAGCGTAATTAACTTGGCTATTAATGGGATTAGTTTTTTAACTATTTATAGTTGATTAACACAATCCCGGGGCGTTCTATATAGTTATGTATGATAATATTTATATTATTTATACCTCTAACTGGAACGTACCTTGAGCATATATGCTGTGACCCGAAAGATGGTGAACTATACTTGATCAGGTTGAAGTCAGGGGAAACCCTGATGGAAGACCGAAACAGTTCTGACGTGCAAATCGATTGTCAGAATTGAGTATAGGGGCGAAAGACCAATCGAACCATCTAGTAGCTGGTTCCTTCCGAAGTTTCCCTCAGGATAGCTGGTGCATTTAACTGTTGTATAAAATAATCTTATCTGGTAAAGCGAATGATTAGAGGCCTTAGGGTCGAAACGATCTTAACCTATTCTCAAACTTTAAATGGGTAAGAACCTTAACTTTCTTGATATGAAGTTTAAGGTTATGATATAATGTGCCCAGTGGGCCACTTTTGGTAAGCAGAACTGGCGCTGTGGGATGAACCAAACGTAATGTTACGGTGCCCAAATTAACAACTCATTCAGAAACCATGAAAGGCGTTGGTTGCTTAAAACAGCAGGACGGTGATCATGGAAGTCGAAATCCGCTAAGGAGTGTGTAACAACTCACCTGCCGAAGCAACTAGCCCTTAAAATGGATGGCGCTTAAGTTGTATACCTATACATTACCGCTAAAGTAGATGATTTATGTTACTTGTAATATAAATTTTGAAACTTTAGTGAGTAGGAAGGTACAATGGTGTGCTTAGAAGTGTTTGGCGTAAGCCTGCATGGAGCCGCCATTGGTACAGATCTTGGTGGTAGTAGCAAATAATCGAATGAGACCTTGGAGGACTGAAGTGGAGAAGGGTTTCGTGTGAACAGTGGTTGATCACGAGTTAGTCGGTCCTAAGTTCAAGGCGAAAGCCGAAAATTTTCAAGTAAAAAATTGTCATGTATTTTATTATTGTATGTATCTTATTACACTTGAATAATTTTGAACGAAAGGGAATACGGTTCCAATTCCGTAACCTGTTGAGTATCCGTTTGTTATTAAATATGGGCCTCGTGCTCATCCTGGCAACAGGAACGACCATAAAGAAGCCGTCGAGAGGTATCGGAAGAGTTTTCTTTTCTGTTTTATAGCCGTACTACCATGGAAGTCTTTCGCAGAGAGATATGGTAGATGGGCTAGAAGAGCATGACATATACTGTTGTGTCGATATTTTCTCCTCGGACCTTGAAAATTTATGGTGGGGACACGCAAACTTCTCAACAGGCCGTACCAATATCCGCAGCTGGTCTCCAAGGTGAAGAGTCTCTAGTCGATAGAATAATGTAGGTAAGGGAAGTCGGCAAATTAGATCCGTAACTTCGGGATAAGGATTGGCTCTGAAGATTGAGATAGTCGGGCTTGATTGGGAAACAATAACATGGTTTATGTGCTCGTTCTGGGTAAATAGAGTTTCTATCATTTATGGTAGTTTCTTGTTCCCCGGATAGTTTAGTTACGTAGCCAATTGTGGAACTTTCTTGCTAAAATTTTTAAGAATACTAATTGGGCAACTAATTAGTTCTTTTAAATTATAACGATTATCAATTAACAATCAATTCAGAACTGGCACGGACTTGGGGAATCCGACTGTCTAATTAAAACAAAGCATTGTGATGGCCCTAGCGGGTGTTGACACAATGTGATTTCTGCCCAGTGCTCTGAATGTCAAAGTGAAGAAATTCAAGTAAGCGCGGGTCAACGGCGGGAGTAACTATGACTCTCTTAAGGTAGCCAAATGCCTCGTCATCTAATTAGTGACGCGCATGAATGGATTAACGAGATTCCTACTGTCCCTATCTACCCACCCGTGTGGTCGGCGGGTCTTAGAATCTCGCCACAGTACATCTCTGCTTGTCGTATGAGGCGACTAAACGAGGTACCTGGGTTGTCAGTCCCGAGCTGCAAAGCTAAAACTGACCTCACCCGTGTTGTTGGCGGGTTATTAGAATTCCAACACAGTATGTAACCGCTTGTCGTACGAGACGACTAAAGGTACACTCTGGATTACCCAACGTCCGAGCTTGTCGGAGCTAAATGGGGAGGGGAAACCGATCCCTTAATTTCGGTACCACGGGTTGAGAATGCTCTCCAAGGCTTCTCATTGAGGTCGGCGCCCTAGTGGGAGTTCGTGGTGGCTGTGGTTGCGTAGCGTTGCGCTACAACGCAGGAGAGAAGTTGCTAGACACTTCGCCCCACACCAAGGGGGAATATACACCCGATAGTGTATATTTAAATTGGTACCAAAGAGATGAAGGCCTCTGCTAACATCTTTGAGGGGCGTTGGTTTTTGGCGCATTGTACCAGACTCACTGTACCATATGCTTGCATATACGAGTACCGTGGTTGTAATCCTACGTTGGAACATGCCACGTAAAACAAATGGAGAGATCCTCTGTTCTGTCCCTATCTACTCAGTTCGTTGTGAGACTTGGCGACAAGCAGACGTACTTCGCGGCATTTTTGCAGTTAACGGGATATAACCGTTAATCTCGTTGCTCTCGAGCGTGGCTGTGTTTCGTTGTTGTTGCTGCTTGTACAGCAACCGCGTGTGTGAGTGTGTGCGTATATTGCGCTTGTTTATCAAGTAAGTAGCGGTAGTTACTGTACAGTTGTTGTAGATAGTTACAGTTTTTTTAGCTGTATAGCTGTTTAGCTGCTCTAGCAGTGATGCCGCCGCGCAAGAAGAAGCCGGCTGAGGCGTCCACGGGTGCGACGAGCGCAGCAACGTCTGATGATGACGCTGCGCTGTGCTCTGTGGCGGCTGGCCTGGCGAGACGCAAGAGTTTCGTCGATAAGCTGCGGTTGAGGAAGGCAACTTCTGAGGTTGCAGTGAACGACGTTGCTATGAGGAGTGCATGTGGGGGCTCCCAGGGGGACATTGGTGTGCCTCGGGGAGCCATCGGTGCGAACGGAGAGGAGTGGATTTTTGCTGCTCCTCGGACTGACTCTGTGGCTAGCATTTGTGAGCCGGTAGATCGTGTCCCTGCCGTTGAGGTGCCCGTTGCTGCGTGTTCGGCGAGCAAGGTGGTCCCGTCGAAGCGGAAGGGTACGGTAATTGAGAGCATGAAGGCCATCACTAATGGTGTGCTGAAGTCCGCCATTGGGGAGGGAGTTAGTACTCAGCTGCTGTGTGGTCTTATGGACCGCACAAGCGAGTACGAGTCGCTGCTGTTTTCGCTGGTTGCAGAAAACGAGCGGCTGAAGGGGCGTTTGGAGGTGCTTGACCGTGCTATGCATGGGAAAGTTCAGCAGACGCCTGTTCCGCCGGTGGCCGCACACAAGGGAGGTCCAGTGTCGGCAATGTCGTCTACCCTGGAGGTGCCACGACCAGTTGAGCCTGGTCCTTGGTTGTCCGCAGCAAGACTGCTGGAAGAACCGCAAAGGACGTGGTTGAGAAAGTAGTGAAGGAGGTAGGGCCTACCCTCGGTGTGCGCGTCCACGAGGTTAAACCTCTACGGGATGGTGGTGCGATCATTCGCACGCCTTCTGTTGCTGAGCGGAAGAAGATTGTGGAGAACGCAAAGTTCAGTGAGGTTGGATTAGAGGTGAGTGTGAATGAGAGACTAGGGCCAAAGGTGGTCATACAGGGCGTTCACCTGCTGATCACTCCTGACAAGTTCATGGGTGATCTGTATGATATGAATCTGAAGGCCAAGATGTCCCTTGAGGCCTTTAAAAAAGGCGTCCGTATGGTCAGCCGGCCCTGGACGATGGCCACTGACGGTGTAGTGAACGTGGTTCTGGAGGGTAGTGGTCTTGCCATGCAAGCCCTGCTGGAGACCGGACGCTGCTATGTTAAGTGGTTTTCGTTCCGAGTGCGCAGCTTTGACCCGGTAGTGGGATGCTTCCGCTGTCTTGGCTTCGACCATAAGGTGGCGGAATGCAGGGCCAAGGAGGACGTCTGTCGTCGCTGCGGCCAAATGGGTCACCGGTCAGCTCGGTGCAGTAATGCACTGAACTGCCGGAACTGTGCCTTCAAGGGCAAGCCGTCGGGACATCTGATGATGTCTCCGGCATGCCCCGTGTACAGCGCAATTGTCGCTCGGGCGGATGCTAGACATTAAAATGTCTAGCAGGCTTCTCCAGCTGAATTGTCAGGGGTCGTATGCAGCAATGTGTGATGTTGGAGCAATGATTTGTGAAAGGGGCAGTGTTATTGCCCTGCTGCAGGAACCATATGCAACTTCTGGTTGTGTACGGGGATTGCCCGCAGGAATGCGGGTATTTCCTGACAGCAGGGCTTATTCCGCTGTAGTAGTGAATGATGTCGGTATTGAATGCACTTTGGTGAATTCAACTGACTGGGGTGTATGTGTGTGTCTAAGTAGCAGTTTTGGTAAAGCTTTTGTAGGTAGCGTATACTGTAAGTTCGGGGATCCCCTCGAGCCGTATATAGCTTATTTGGATGAGGTGCTACTACTGGCGAGTAGCGTACCAGTCATCCTTGGTCTAGATGCGAACGCATCGTCGCCTCTGTGGTTCAGTAAAGTATGCAGACAAGCATCTGGGTATTTGAATCACTCACGGGGTGGCATGCTAGCCGAGTGGGCCGTGTCCCAGGATGTATGGGTCGTAAACGAACCCAGTGAGTGGTACACGTTTGATGGTCCGGTTGGGAGAAGTGACATTGATGTCACTTTTGTGAATGAGGCAGCTATGAGAATGTTTGATAAATATTACTACACGACGATACATTTTAATGCAAGATAATAAATGAAAAAAGTTTCCAATTATAATAAAATTCAAAGTTAACTGCAATAAAAACTTCTCATATAAAGTATTGTATAGATAGCAAACGAAACCTACCGGGACTCGAACTCGCGATCCCTTGATTGACATGATAACGGCCAAAGCCCTGTGCCACTGCCAAATGACACCGCCGGCCGACAAAATCAAAATTCGTATTTCGTTGCCGCATTGCAAGTTTCTTTTGCTCAAATAATGTTCACGCATCGTTCGTTATTGGAATAGAGCAGCAGCAACGAACAAAGCGATCGACCGTACAATTTTTTGCAATGCTGTGTACATATGTATATTATATATGTGTGTCTGTTTACAATTGTACGCCTGTGCACTATGCAGATACATATAGAAAATACTTACGACTGCAAAACAATCAATAGCAAACAATAAAATTGCATCTGTATTGAGATTGCCGTCATTTGTCATATATATAAATATGAATTTCTAATTAATTCTATTATTTTGCTATTGCAGCGGGCAGGACCCTCTGGTTCGCGCGAGACCTAGCAATGGTAAAGAATTTGTAGTTTCGATGTTATAAAATACATAAGGGGTCGCAAAAATCCTACTGATTTTTGCGTTATATCATTATCAGATCAAATTTTATTTCCCCTAATTCGCGTTGTTACATTGATTATTTGAACCGTTGTCGTTTGCAATTTGCCCAAAATCCTGGGCAGTTCAATAATTTTGTTAATATGAAACGTAAATCATAATTTTTACCTTCTGATGTATGCTATGAAGATATGAAATCAAACTTTTATTAGGCAGCGGCCGATTTGCTTGCAGACTTCTTCCAATCTACGTATTCAACTAATAACTCCTCAATTAACTCACCTTATCCTTCCAAGTATAACTGCATTTTTGGTCCTGTGATCACTGAAAGTTCATTACTTAATGAACTTAATTCAATCAAGCTTAGTTATCTACCAGGTACTGATGGAGTACCAGGATGTATACTTAGGTATTGCACTGTTTATCTATGTAGACCACTACGCTCTCTATTTGTACTCTCGGTTAACTCCTACTCGTTCTCATCCATTTGGAAGGAATCATTTATTCTTCCTCTTCATAAAAATCGATCTAAATTCGATGCAAAAAATTATTACATCTCAACTGCAAGACTTACGTAGCTGTATCATTTCACCTCTTCAACATGGAGATCTACTACCACTAACCTACTGGAACTTTCTTCTTTTGCGTTCAGAGGATTTCAGAACAAAATGCAAACTGATGTCATATACACCGACTTTATTAAGGCTTTTGACTCTGTCACTCACTGCCTCCTGCTTAAGAGACTTAATATTATCGGTTTTCCACACAAACTTCTTATGTGGATCTCCGAAGATCTTAATTATTGAACCCAAAAAGTGCTCTTTCGATCTTCTCTTTATCAGTCCGTCTTTGGAACATCTGGCGTTCTTCAGGGCAGCCATCTCGGTCCTCTACTATTTAATCTTTACATTGATGATCTTCCGTCTCTTTTCAAACACTCTAGTATACTAATGTACGCCGATGATGCGAAGCTATGCTTAACATACAATGGCATCAACTCTTATCATTTTTAACAAGCAGATTGTGATTCCTTTTTTACCTGGTGTAAAGCTAATTTGCTAAAATTAAACTGCTCAAAGTGTAAGGTGATTTCATTTTATGGGTTTTAACAACTGATGATGATTCAGAAGAATAAATATCTGTTACGAACTTGTCGGCAAAAAGTTTTGTTATTTTCCGTATTCCGCGATATACGATTTTCTCTTGTGTATCAGATGATTTGTTTGTTGAATGGATAAACTTAAAATATTCAGAGTCACCATTTTTACCATTGAGCCAGTATCGATGAGACACTTCGATTTGTTGTCGTTGTATTTAAATATTATCTATTGGTTCAGTACAAGGCTGGCAACTGAAAATATTCTGCCTGTTCTATTTATTTTATTCTTTCTCATAGAAATTATGTTGTTCTTCTTCTTGTCGATCTGGGGTATCATAGGCTTGCTTAGAATAAAAGTAAGGGTCAACTGGAGTAGGTAGGCAACAATATTTTTGATAATTAAATGCATTATAGAGTTGTTGAAATGGTGTGCTAGGTTTTGCTGATTATTAATCCGCTTAATATATGCATAATTTTGTAGTTTATTTAAGTTTGGAGCGGCGGTTTCTTAAAGTATGTTTATTAGCGATCTTAAATTTGACCTATAATTCTTAGATAAATGTGTGTGGATAGTTTTTAAATTAAGTAACTGGTTAGTGCTGATCTCCTTCTGCCTATTCTAAGAATGATCGAATGTTACCTCAGAATTATGTATTACGGTAATCCTCTAGCGACTTTTGGTTAGGCACCTGGGGCTTATCGTTTAGCATTAGTTGTCACCGAAGTTCCGTCCAGCTTGTTATATTAGATGGGGCGTATCACGTCGCTGCTAATGCTTCTCTCGATGTGTATAGCGATGGTAAGTTTTTGACGTTCGTCGACGGTTTGGTATAATGCTAAGATAAAATCGATTCGGTTTATTAAGGTGTACAGAATATTCGGATTGCCCTGGAAGCTCTCCACTGCATGTATTTGGCACTCAATTTGGATCAGAGCTGCACTATTACTTGCGCTGGTGTTGGTGTCGCCATTTTAGTTTTTATTTCAACTTTAAGCTTAATGTTAAGTTTGCTTATTTATATACCCTGTGCCGATTAAAAATGGACCAAAAGGGTAAATTAACTTTGTGCAAATGTATGTAACAGACAGAAGGACTGTATATATATTCTTGACTCTATTAAGTATAAATATTCTTGATCAGTAACGATGGGCGAGTCGATTGAGCCATGCCAGTCTGTATGTGATAAATGACAGTTTCAAAAAAGTATTCTTTAAACTCCTATTATATACTTACATCTATGATAATCATAATACATAAATTAGGAAATTGCTCAAGGTATTATTCTGTCGTGCGCGCTCGACTGATCCGCTTGCTTGATTAAGTGATCGATTGTTCTCAACAAAATATTTATATAATTTGAACCATTTGGAACATTTGAATACTAATTGAAAGCCATTTAAAAAAATTAATTATTCTAACTACTTACAGCTATAAATAATATTAAAGAGGAGCCAGTTAGGAGCGCCAACGGAGCGCCTGGCGCCACTCATACAGAGAAAGGGCAACAGCCTTTGCCGAATATCTACACGATGTATTTTCCCCTTTCACCAGATGCTCTGGTGCCCTGCCAAATGTCTCTTCCTATCCTCACAGTCGAGCCTGACTAGCTAATCTGTGAAATCGTAAAGCTTATGGTGTCCAAATCCCCTGAATTCGATGGAATTGACGTGCCAGCCATCAATGCCTTGTCACCAAACGGATTCCAGCTCGTCCTCAATATTATCAATAAATGCTTCCAGCTAGGACATTTCCCTACCTAGTGGAAGTGCGCGGAAATAATCCTAATCAAAAAACCTGGGAAACCTGCAGCCAATCTCGCCTCATATCGTCAAAGTAGTCGAGAGACTACTTTTGCGTAGAGTCCGTCCATCGCTGGAGGAGTCCGGTTTGATCCCGGCTCACCAGTTTGCCTTCAGAGAATGTCATCGCATACCTGAACAATGCCACAGGATTGCCCCCCAGACCAACTGGACGGCTCAACTATCCAATGGTGTGACAAAGCCAAATGCCTGGGTCTGGTACTCAACAGAAGGCTAACATGGAAGACACATATACTCCACAAATGAGCACAGCTAAACGAGAGATTGAAAAAGCACATTTGGCTTGACGGAAGGAAGTTCACTCTGAAGCTACGTGTTAAGGTCCTTATATATAAGGCCATAATGAAACCCATGTGGACTTATGGAATTTCGTTTTGGGGCACCGCCAGCCGATCTAACTGCAGCCACATCCAGAAGTTCCAAAACAGGGCGCTCAGAATACTATCCAATGCGCACCTCTACCATTCAGACGCTGTGATACACAGCGAGCTCGGGAGTCCCTTGGGTGCTGAGGGAGATAACCAGGCTGAGCAGAGCCACCAACCCGCCTGCCATCAACCTTCTAGATAACAGCACTGCTACTCGACGCCTAAGAAGACACCACCTGTCGGACCAATCCCATCGGAGAAACTAAATCCTCCACCCCCTACACCGTACTTTCCACCACCACCAACAGAAAATTTAACTTTAAATGTCTATGGTTCCTAAATACAATTTTCTGTTTGTCCACCCATATTACATGTTACATAATCCATTGTTGTCTACTAAATAAATGATAAACTTGTAATGGGTTCTATGCCATACCATGCAAATTGCCCTTATTTATTTTTGCAGTCCTGCACGTTTGCGCCGTTAGAGTCGTTCAGGCATTATCGAACCTAGCGTCATAACACGCTCGAA
The DNA here is from genome assembly GCA_018901825.1 of Drosophila funebris. Taxonomy (NCBI): domain Eukaryota; kingdom Metazoa; phylum Arthropoda; class Insecta; order Diptera; family Drosophilidae; genus Drosophila; species Drosophila funebris. Next base: position 68,500 of record JAEIFK010000661.1, on the reverse strand, counting down.
CTAGTATTGTTCCAATGTTCCGTACCTGCGCAACAACGTCATTAGTAGCGTAAAGCTAACCTGTCTTACAACGCACAATGTTGTTTTCCTTTTTTATGTCATAAACTCTAAATTTAAAGCTATTGAATTTAAATTATTCTAAGATAACCTACCAAGTTTCATAAGATTTTTTCACATAGCTGCCATGTAACCGATCTGGCCGGCATACAAACATTTCCATGAAAAACATTATTTTTAAATTTTATGAAATAAAATAAAAATAATAATTATACAAATTTAAATTTCAGTATTCATCTTTTATTATTTTCTGGTTAGTCCTCCGCTCTGAAAGCAAAGATACGTTTTACAAAATCTTATATAAGTTTGGTTACATTACTATAAAAGTAACTATATTTTCTTCTAGTTCAAAATATTCATCTTCTGAAGCAATAAGCTCAAGTCCATCCTGTTTTTTTATACTCTACGGCGGAAGAATTCTGTGTGGAATCTGGATCATCATTTTCGCTTTTCGACAGCCATTTTGAGTGTTTTCCCTTAAAACTTTCCTGAGTTGAATTACATTTCAGCAAGATTTTATTATTATAATTATTATAATTCCAATAGGTTATGGGACCAGAGCCTTGTGAAATAAAACTGAAGTTAATTTTTAATTTAGTGTGATTACGTAAAATTACTAAGCATGAGCGGACAAGGGCTTTATGCCATCGATAAGTTGGACGGTGAAAATTATGCGGTGTGGTCTGTGCAACTGACAAGCGGTACAGAACGATTTCTGGCCTGCAAAGAACATATGATTGTTTAAAAGATTGCTTTGCTTAAATTTGCATGAAATCTCGGGAGTGCAAATCTTTATAAATGATTTTTCGGTCATAGTCGACAAGCTGAATGAAATTGACATGTAAATTTCTGAAGACATTCTTACAATTTTGTTGCTGTCGGCTCTGATCTGAAGATTAAAATTATTAAAGAAGGACAGAGACAACGAGTATGTAATGATGATGCAAATAATAGTGTACATCAAGTTTTTTGTGTCGCGTACAAAGAATACGGGCAAAAGGAATGCGCAAGAAAAGCAAAGTGCAAAGAAGAATGAGAAGAGTTATAGATGGGGCCATGAAATGCAAGGAAAAAGTCACTGGATCATTTGCAATACTCGCGAATGTGCACAAAAACGATAGCATGACAAAATCAATGTGGTGTTTAGACAGTATTGCAACGGCTCACACGTGTTGTGTAAGGTCATGGTTTGTGGAGTATACAGAGCATAAAGAGAAAATTTTACTTGCATATTTGCCGAACGCATTGGCACTGTGCTTTTTAATTCAGGGAGCTATTGCATAGAATTGGTCAAGGTTTATTTTCTAAAAGAACAGCAAGCTAACTTTATGTCAATATCAAAAGCTGTTGAAAAAGGTTTTAAAATAGGTTTTAAATAGAGAAAATGCCGTTATAAAAAAAAAAGTAAAAAAACGAGCAAACGTAGTGATTTGTGTATCATTGACATAAATGTGAATCTGTGTTTGTACTCAAATGCACAGAGCGGTGAATTGTGGAATTGGCATTATCGTCTTGGCCATTTAAATGCATGGATTAAAACCGATCCATAAAAGTATTGACTTAAAGAGCGATATTTGTGAAACCTGTGTTAAGTGTCAAGCCATTTCCAAAAGAATTGTTGGGTCTAATACAATACATACTGACATTTGTGGATCATTTAACATGCCGTCAACTGGAGGAGCGCCTTACTTTGCAACATTTGTCTATTTTCTGAAAGCGCGAGATCAAATATTAAGTGCACTTTTTTGTTTTCGTGGAGAGACAATGCGGAAATACGTTGAAATCAGTTCGAAGTGATAACGGTCGCGAGTACTTAAATAGAGATTTTGAGAACTTTCTGTTGGAAAATGCCATAAAAAAAAAACGTTACGTACAACATGATGGAGTTGCTGAACGTGCAAATCGCTCTTTGGTAGAAATGGACAGAAGTATGCTAGTACACTCGGGCATAAATGAATCCCTTTGGGGCTAGGCAGTAAGAACGGCTGCATATTTGCCCAGGCATTAAGTTGCAAAGCGCCGTATAATGTTTGGACCGGCAAAAAACCATATTTAGAGCAAAGGGTAAGGAATACATTATGATTGGCTATTCGATGATTGCAAAGGCATATCGGCTTTATTGTCCTGATGCGAAGAAACTTATCGAAAGAAGAGATGTAGTGTTTCTCGGTTTACGGAAATGAGAAAAATGAAATGGTATTGTTCGTTGAAATTAGCCCAATTTGTTAGCAAACGTTAGATGTATCAGCTGAAGATGACGAAGATGAAAATGTTCAGCAGTAGCCAGAAATCGAGGTAAACGGAGAATTCTCTAACACCGAGGAAGAACGCTTCGAGAGTGCAGTTAGCGATAAAGCAGAGTCGGATGCACCATGTGAAGTTCGTAGTCGAGGTAAAAACAGGCAAGCCAGGTCGACCCCGTACGCAATATAATATTTTGAACATATTGAAAGCAGAGGAATTCTTAATTCTTGCATCTATAAGTGAAGGCAACAAGTCCAAAATGAGTCAGGAGTGGTCAGTATCAATTCAGAAGGAAATCGACGCACTGGAAGCGAATAATACTTGGGAGCTTGTAAATTTGACAGAGGGCAAGAAATCTATTGGCTGCAAATGGGTGTTTGGTGTTAAAGTTGACAAAAATGGTTTTGTGAAGCGCTTCAAATCCATATTGGTGGCTAAAGGATGCACACAACTTTATGGAGTCGACTACTTCGAAACATTTTCTCCAGTTGTTAGATACTCTTCTATAAGAATGATCATGGCGCTGGCTTTGAAGTATAAATTGTATCTGCATTAAATGGACTTGTCATCGGCTAACTTAAACAGTGAGCTCTCATACAATGTTTACATGAAGCAGCCGGATGGTTACGTGATTGATCAATACCCAAACAAGGTCCTAAAATCTCTATTTGGGCTAAAGCAGAGCGGTAGAGAATGGAATATGAAATTGGATACAGTTTTGAAGAATCTAAGATTAGTTCCATGTGTCAGCAAACCCTGCGTTTATACACGCAATGGGCAAGGTAATATTAATATAATTGCAGTATATGTAAATGATCTATTAATTGCTAGCTCAACCAAAGATGACTTAAAAGAGTCAAATGCAAGGGATTTTAAAGTAGTCGGTGGAGGCCAGCAAATGCTGCATACTTGGGGTAAGTCAACATGCAAGCCAGTAGCTACACCTCTGAAGGCCGGTCATCAAATTAAATGTGTTGATCCCAACTGCAATACTGTTAATGAAAAGGATTACCAGTCTTTAATAGGCTCTTTAATGTATTTGGCCATAAGGAGTATGAAGTTTCAGCAAAGCGTGTGTTGAGATATCGGAAAGGCCAGCTGATTTGAAGCTTCATAAAATATCTGAAGAAAGTGTTGCATGAAAGGGGATTTGATGAAATAAAATCAATTGTATTATATTGCGATAATCAAAGTGTACAATGTCTAGCAAAAAATCCAACTTTGACTGGGCATAATATAACTATAACAGATTTGCTATATTGGTTTTTTTAAAAAATAATTTTTGGCGCCTTCATCACAGCAGCTGCTGTTAGGGATGATTGTTCTATTTTTTAAGTATTCAGTAAGTATTCAAGATAAAAAAAAATACTGACCGAATGAGAGCTAATGAGCTCATCGAAAATAAATGACTTTTTTCAACATCGTGGCCGAATGTGAAAAATAGCGTCAAATGAGCCGAATGTGCTGTCGTCGAAATACCCTATTAGAGAGCTATATGCGAAAAATGAAATTGATATAAAATATATATGTACAGAAGACCAAACAAGTTAAGTGTATAAAAGAAATTGATTGCTTTTAATATGTAATCTAGTATATAATCGTTGAGAAGGAGTATTGAAATATGATTAAGTGGCAACCATTATATTATGAAAGTTGGTCACACTTCAGTTTAACTTCTGCTCTTTGTACTTGCAATGAGGTAGACGCACACACAATTAATAAAGACAAGTCATATACATATTGAAAAACCAGTGCGTATACCTATAATTTCACAAGATTAAACTCTAATATTTTGCAAGATGTGCTGTTGTACTGAGCATCCTGAGCGATTGTTGTTATTCCAAATTTCTACCAGTTCAGCACGACTTAACAAATATTGTACTAGAAAAATTTGATTTTTTGAAATTGTGTAGATTCAGACAAAGAGAAATAGTTTCATATTATTCTACATACTTTGTCTAAGAACTTCTAACTTAAAACTTTTCGCAAGGCTTGCCGTACACAAGTACTGATCCACTAAACGCAACTATAGTTGTTAAGCTCATTCTAAATATACCCATTAACAAAACACGGTACAATTGGACAGAAAAACAAAAAAAACGATAGAAATATTGGTAAACTATAGATTTACATAGCTGGACAGAGTAACTTAACTTTCTGACAAGACTCCTATAGTATGCGCGCAAATGAAGTTTGTTTTGTTTATTTCTAGACTTCATACATAGCTACATACTTCGTAGCACACATATTGTGAGCTTTTCTTAGGACGTTCTGTGAAAATTTCATCAAGATCGGACCATAAACTCAGCAGAAAATAATAAGTATTAAAAATAAGTAATTATCACAAGCTCATGAGAGCTTCAGCGGCAATTAATTGCATTAAATATAACAACAATAAGACACTCTGCGAGTTCAAATATCAGTGCTGACCATTTTTCATTTCAGTTTTTTTTAGACTCTGTACTAAAAGTACATAGTCTTCTGAGTTTGACGAAAGCGATTTGTGCGTAACAGGCAGAAGGAGTCACCTCCGACCCTATAAAGTATATATATTCTTGATCAGTATCAAAAGCCGAGTCGATTGAGCCATGTCCGTCTGTCTGTCCGTATGAACACCTAGATCTCAGAAACTATAAGAGCTAGAGTTACCAAATTTGGTGACAACACTCTTATAGTATGCAGGCAGATCAAGTTTGTTTTAGATTTTTGCCACGACCCTTCCGCCCCCGCAAGTCGCAAAAAAAATTTACTATAAGAGCTACAGCTACAGCTACAGTGTGCTAAACACTTGACAGATTTGGCGCACATCAAGTGTGACCGCGTGCGGACGTTTTCATCACGATCGGACCACAATCAATGGAGATTTTAAGGAATGAATGACCACCAAGTTCATGAGGGTTGAGCAGCATTAGAGCAACAACAACAACAATACACGCTAAAAGTACGCGCTGCTGACAATTACAAATTTGAGTTTTATTTTTCAATTCTTAATTAATTATTGTAATTTTATTTAAATATTTATTATAAAGTCTGCCTCATTTGTCAGAAAGTAGCAAAATATTAAGAAATAGAATTTTAAAAATTTAGTTAGAAATTCGAATTTATGTACATGTCGGAGAAGGAGAAAGGATGTTTTCCTTATCAATAACGTTGGGCTGAAGCGTAGTGAGTCGTAGGGTTATGGTGAGGTTGTCTTGCACCGCGACGTTCTGGTCACACGTCTAGTGTCTATGAGGGCCACGACTGGAAGAGAGCGACCTTTCATTTGTCATCTGACTTGTCAACCTCCTCTTCCATAATCGTCCTTGTCTTTTCGACCTGTCAGTAAAGTCTTCCAACACTGATTACTTAACAACACACATAACCGTTACGCCACACTCAGTCCACTCGGACCTCGCCTCTTTGCACTAAATGTTATGTCTCTTTCTACTTTAACATTTCTCAACACTAACAGTGTTCTTAACCTGGGATTCTGAGAGGGTGTCATTAATAACGCAAATCATAATTTGAATTTAACATTATTTGTTCAAAATCTACGACACGGCCTTCCTGATTATCACACGTCCTCGTGTGGGAATATTAATCAAACTTGATCTCTATTAGCATTATTTCAAAAATTATTACTTTTCAAAGCCTCATTTAAATATTTTCTTCAAATGCCAGTTTCTATAGAAAGTCTCTTATTTAGCACATGCAGTGCCTTAATCCATAATCAGATCAACCATCCACTACGAATAATTTCATCCTTTGTTGGCATGACTATTGCTGTCTGGATCTAGTCCCCACGTAGGATCTTCCCTTCACCCTAGTTGACAGAGATTGACTGATGTTCTACGTCTCTTTCACCGTAATCATCCTCTTCATTTGGCATTTCTTATGAATTCGCATGCGCATACTTGGACGTTCTTCTATTCGTTAATGACTTTTCAAGGTCTAACATCAGATTGGCATCATATCTTGCTTCAAACAAACGAATCAACCATTAAACTTAAATCTTTATATCTCATTACTAGACTGGTTTTTAATCGTGTCTTCAAATGTCAGTTAAGCAGGATATCAGTTTTCATTCTCATTTCAGTAGCTTGTACTCTTCTGCATTAACTCGCCCATTTGGCTATCCAAATTATCATACCACAGTTATTAGGCTCTTGCCGTCACACTGCGACGCTATGTACATGAAGTACCCCGATCCTCCAGATCGACCATTCGCCACGTACAATGTCACCCTTCGCTAGTATGACCATTGTGGCTTGAACTTAGCCCCTATGTATGATGTTCACCGCACCTTTCCTAGATGCCAGGCATTGCCTCTTGACCGACGTCTCTTTAATTAGCTAAGATTCAACTTGCTTAACTGGTAATACAACCAATTTGGTCTGATGCAGTTCTTCACTTCTTAGCAAGACATGGTTTGCTTCAGTCTTGGCGTCTGTTCTTCTATACAACTTATTTTATTGTCATCATTTAACATAACATGTCCAAGGGTCTGGCTTTCTCACCTATCAGCAGTTCAAACGGGTTAAACTTAGTCATTACTGGTACAATTGATAGCTAGGTGCACATCTCTTAATGTACGGCTTGCGCCCGGAGCAATTAAGTGCAATTAAATTTTATTGTTCAAGCAAAACTCACATAATGTACTTCTGGCAAAGCTTCTGCCTTTATCTGCAATAATATGATTAGGTACTCCAAAGAGTGAAATGCTGATATAACCGCCAAAGCTATGACATTTCATGCCACTTAACTTGCCGCCAATGTCTATGTGAATTGTATTCCATGGTATTTTTATTTTGGGAATTAGGTGCAATTCCATTTACACCACACAAACCTACCTAGTGTCTTTTGCCAACTGAGATGCACTATCAATTTTGTTATTCTTTGAATTTTTCAACATAATAATCCGCACCTCACCTCATACACATTCGCTATGTCCTCCTGCATCTCATCGCTTTTTAGTTATGCTACAATATTGACTGTGTTCTGATCTCTTCCAAACCAAATTGCGCCCCAACGGATTTATTTGTCAAATTAGGTTTTGTAGTACTCCACATCGAAATCAAACGATTGAAGGTAAGCCCACAAACGATGCACTCTTGCAGTTAGCTCTATTTTCTTTTTTGATTCGGCTTCAATGAATTGCTCGGTACACTACGAGTTTTTAGTCATGCAGGTAATGGCGGAACTGTTTCACAGCATTGTACGTAGCCACAGTTTCCAACTCATAACAATGATATTTGGATTCTGCTGCAGTAATACATTTGATGTAATGTTCAACCACCCTGCATTTCCCATCAACTCCATGTCTCAACATTGCACCGTATCTATCTGAACTTGCATCTGTGTGCAGTTTAATAGAGCGTCGTGGATCAAAGATGATCAATTCGCATCATTGGCCAGCGCTTTTATGATCATAATGTTTGTTGTGGACTCATCATGTACCACATTCACATTTTTATTTTTAAACATATCTAAACTATTAGAATTCATTTTAATGCCAAAGCCAAGTTGACGTATTTGGCAGACAATCATTAAGACTTGTTTTAAATAAAATTGAGAACTTTGAGTTCTAGTCAATATTCGCAAATTACTTTTTACGACATATTCTCCTATTCGTCTTAACACTACCATATTGTAATATCTTTTATTAGCTATATCATTACATAGCTTCCCCTTAATATGTGAGCATTCTGCACCAGGATTAAAATAAGAATTGATACGGCTCACCACTTTGATGCATTATTCCTTTGTGCTCTAGTACTGCACACAAATCTACTCGCTTCTCGTTATTGCCATTCGCTGTAGCTAAACCTTTCGTGCAAATAGACGCAATGTGGCCAACATTGTAGCACTTCACATCCCCTCGTCCAGGTGTATGTTTGCCATAAAATGAATTTGCCCATGAGTCACTTTTTCCATCTGCTTTTTGCTTGCGGCATTCCACAATTGTATGCCCGAGTTTGCCACAATAATGGTATTTGATCTCAGCTTGCATCTTGAGATCTTTTCCTTCTGGGCCGAGGTCCAGTCCAGAACATTCGGTCCGCTTACCGAATGCGAACGCCTTCAGCTGCTGCTGCATTTCACTGCGCGTCTTGATTGCTGTGGTATATCGGAGACGCTGCAGCCGTGTGTCAACTTGCGATGCGTGAGCCATTTCAAACAAATCTGCTATCTCTTCCGTGGTCATTGATTGCCATTTCGTCATCAGGGGGACACTCGACGGCAGCCATACCCAGACAGGCATTCGGTATGATTCTGCCGTCCATATAGAATGTTGAACAAGATGGCGGCCGGCGTCTCTATACCCTCATATCTGTGCATGAAGAAGTCTCCAAACTGCGACCAAGCCATTCCGGGAAAGCAAATCTGTGATAATCATTGTGATGCAGTTACAGATAGCGATTTACTGAGTGCCATCACAAGTGCATTCCCTTCGATTGGATGTTCAGCCAAGATCATATGTGCAGTCTTGCACCGTGCAGCGGCATCGGTACCAGCGGCTTCCGGGTTGTATGTAGGCAGCGTCACCGAAATTTCCCGTCGTGCTATTGTTGCTTCTGACGTCTTCACTGCCTTCAGCAATTCGATGAAGTTTCAGTTTTGGGACTTTCCTGTAGACGCGGCGATCCACTTCTGATGTCGGAGAAGGAGAAATGATGTTTTCCTTATCCATACCGTCGGGCTGAAGCGTAGTGAGTCGTAGGGTTATGGTGAGGTTGTCTTGCACCGCGACGTTCTGGTCACACGTCTAGTGTCTATGAGGGCCACGACTGGAAGAGAGCGACCTTTCATTTGTCATCTGACTTGTCAACCTCCTCTTCCATAATCGTCCTTGTCTTTTCGACCTGTCAGTAAAGTCTTCCAACACCGATTACTTAACAACACACATAACCGTTACGTCACACTCAGTCCACTCGGACCTCGCCTCTTTGCACTAAATGTAATGTCTCTTTCTACTTAATCATTTCTCAACACTAACAGTGTTCTTAACCTGGTATTCTGAGAAGGTGTCATTAATAACGTAAATCATAATTTGAATTTAACATTATTTGTTCTAAATCTACGACATACATATATGGCAAATGCTAAAATTCGTGCTGAATAAGAATAGAGATTGCCGTCTTCGAACTATATAAAGCAGTAGCTTAACTTAGAGGTCATAGGATGCGCGCGAGAGGTCTGTGGTTCGAAACTTACTCCGTCCGCGAGCAATTTTCTTAGTTTTGCAAATGCAGGCAATGTATAATGTTCTTTTAATTTAATAAAACCAATACATAAGCACTAGTATTGTTTACTATTGATTGCTCTGCATTAGAAAATACTTTCTATATGTGTCTGCATGGTGCATAAGCATCTCATTGTAAACAGACATACATAAAGTTTTACATACATATGTGTACCTACATACATATGTTATATGCTTTATGTATGTATTTACACAGCAATACAAGTAAGTAAAATGTAACGGAAGTTCGTTTCGTTCACTGCTGCTGCTTTCTTCCAAGAACGAACGATAGTGAGGGAGTATTTTTGAGCAACAGAAACTTGCAAGGCGGCAATAAATGAGAAAAAATAAATGGCACAGAGCGTAAGCATTATCAATCAAGGGAACGCGAGTTCGAGGCCCGGTCGATTCGTTTAACTATCTGTATAATATTTTATATGCGTAGATTTTGCTTTTCACGATTAGTACAGAGTCTCCCACTGTCGACTGCGGTCGACTGTAGCCTTACCCTCCTTCAGTTGTAAATACTGATGCAGGGTACTATACTATCGCATGCGCCTAGACTGATCCGCTTGTTTTTGTATATTATTAACTGTTTACTATTATTTTATTTATATTTATATTATTAGGTTTGCCCATATAACAAAGTTTTGTTCAACATTTTTTGTCAAATATATGTATATACACGCAATTCAAAAAATGTAACAGCATTGCTCTCAGTTCCCGCCGCTCTCTATACCCCCTCTCTTCTAAGAGTGAACGATATTCAGAGAGTTCATGGAAACAACAGAAATTTGCAAAACGGACAATGAGAGGAATGCGAGAATATGTTACGCATTTGTCAGGCTTTGACGTCAGTTGCAATGGTGCTAGAGCGTTGGCACAGCATTCAAGAGATCCTGGATTGGAGTCCTTTTGCTAATTACACAATATGTTATGTGAAGATAATATCTCTTTTTATACCCTGTACAGGGATATATTAACTTTGTGAAAAAATGTCCGTCTCTCTTGTCCGTCTGTTTGAACGCGTCGATCTCAGCAACTATAAGAGCTAGAGACTCCAAATTTGGCATGAAGGTTCCTCTATACTCTCAAATTTTGGATACCTCCCTGCCTTCCCCCGCAAATCGATCAAAGCTCTTTATACCCTGTTAACAACATGTATATCTGAGCATACACATTTCTAATTTAACAGGTGTTTAAAGAATACTATTCTGAAATACATGTGAAAGTTTCATAAAGATCGGTCCAGGAATAAGGAAGACATTCAGAAAAGAAAGTAGAAAGAAAATCTTTGAACATTTTGAAACGAATCGCACTGCTTTGCCAACAATTAGAATTCATAGGACGCTCACAGCTGCTAGCTTTTGCAAGTGAACACATTCTCGTCGAAAAGCTGAGTGTTGTGTCACTTCAAATGCCGTACTGCTTGCCAAAAATTATATTGCAAGTCTAAACGTAATGTATGCAGAGATTTGTATAAAATAATCAATTAATTGTGATTTACTGTAAAAGTTGTCAGAAAAAACTATAGAGTACGTTTATTATAGAGAACTGTACAGGGTATTATACTGTCGGCTGCGGTCGACTGTAGCCTTTCCGACTGGTTTTGCTATGAATATATGAGGATTTTTTAGACAAGTCATTTTGACTGGAACAGCATTGCCCTCAAAGTAGCTTTTCGCGCTTGCCATTAAAAATCTTTGTATTATTCTATTTCTACATATATTAGGGCTTAGGTATAAATACGGGGTCTTATACCATTGCAAATGACTTTGGACCTTGACAAATGCAGATCATATTATCACATTCCTCTCATTGTCCGTTTTGCAAGTTTCTATTGTTTCAGTGATTCTCTCTGAATATCGTTCACTCTTAAAAGAGAGGGGGAATAGAGAGGGGCGGGAACTAAGAGCAATGCCGTTATATTTTTTGCATTGCTGCATATGCGTGTATATACATACATATATTTGAAATCAAATTACTAACAAAACATTGTTATTTCTTCTTACGACATATGAGCAAAATTAATAACATATATGTAAATAAAATAATAGTAAAAAGTTAATTAATAATATATACAAGAAAAAAAAAAGAAATAAAAAATGGTCAGCACCGAGACTTGAACTCGTCTACTCGCAGAATGTCTTGTTTTTGTTGTTGTTACATTTAATACAATTAATTGGCGCTAAAGCTGTCATGAGCTTGTGATTATTAGTTATCTTATTAACTGATTTGTTTATGGTCCGATCTTCATGAACTTTTCACAAAACGTCCAAAACTGCACCCACTATGTGTGCCAAATCTGAAGTATGTAGCTATATGTGAAGTCTAGTTATACGTTTTATTCGATTTGCGTGTGCCACGCCCTGCACAATTCAAAAACAAACTTGATCTGCGTGCGCACTATAGGAGTGTTGTCACCAAATTTGGTAACTTTAGCTCTTATAGCCTCTGAGATCTAGGTGTTCATACGGACATACAGACGGACATGGCTATATCGTTTCGGCTGTTGATGCTGATCAAGAATATATATACTTTATTGGGTCGGAGATGCTTCCATCTGCCTGTTACATACACAGCACAAATACATATGCCCCTGTGCCCTTTGGGTACCGGGTCTAAAAATCAATTCATCCCCTCCTTGGCAACTACAGGACCGCACCGTGATTACGGCTCTCCACTTAACTTAACTCGGAGGACAATCTCTTAGCCTAACTAACTAATGGCGCAACATTAAGGATATACTAAAAAGAAAGGATTTCACACAATGGGTCACTTACATCCATAGGTTTAACCCAAACAGTGAACCCATCCGATATCCACCTGCATGGCACAAAAGATATTGCAATATTATCAAACGTCTCAGAACTGGTCACACGGCCTTAACCCACGACAACATGCTTAAACGAAAATCCAAACACAGATGCCCGAAATGCGGAGGAGAATTATCAATGCAACAGTTATTTCAGTTATTATATAATTTTTGTATAATAATTAATCACGTAATAAATAATAAAATATATTGAGTGACCACTTCGAATAATAGTATTGTTCGCATATAGCTGATGAGCTCATCACAAACAATCGAACTAATTGCCCATTCGAACGAATTGCCCAACCAATTCGAACGACAATTGTAGATCGCGCCTAGTTCGTTTTTTGTTTGACATGACGTAAATGATCGAGTAGAGACGAGTACTAATGACATGTTCGATGGCTATGTTCGTTGGCTGCAACTCATTCCAACACACCCAGTGACCGGTTCGACCGATTCTATGAACAGATGATTGTGAAATAATGTAATGACATTGCGGTTGAAGTTTGAACAAAGTTTTTATTTTACGATTTACATTTAATTACACTAGTCAATAATTTAGAAGGCTTATAAGTCTGGCTATCCGATTATTAATTTATAGTGGTAAAAACCCCTCGATGCTGGCAGAAACTGAAATGACAATAAATATTAGCTTAAGCTTAGAATTACTGCCATTACCATACGCATTGGAAAAATGGCTATCACCAAAATGGTCATCTCGCAGCTCTTTTCAACATAGATTCCAATGATAGTGGTGCCCACTACAGCACCCCAACGGCACCACATTAGACTAATACAAAGCGCCTTTGCACGCAGATAGGTGGGAACGAACTCGAGGAGTGCACCTCCCAGCAGACTGATTACCACTCCTGGTAGGGCTATGAATAAAACAAAACTAAAAAGTTGCAACCAACGGCCTGTCACAAAAATAAGAGCAAAGCCACAAGAGGAGGATATGACAAGTGAAGCAATGAACATGGCTTTGCGTGGTAAAAAGAAAAGCATAAACCAGCAAATATTGTAAAGAATAATATAGGTCAGACCTAAAATTAGGGAATCATTAAAACCAATAAAACCATCATTACAGGCCTGCAAGTATTAAAGGATAAGAGTACACTTAATTTAAAGTTAAAGCAGACTTACAACTACTAGATCCTCCTCGCTGTCGTGAATATCATTGGATGTTGTACTAAAGAGTATTCTGCATAAAGTCATTTCCGTTCTGTTATCCAGTCGCATGTTTGATCGATTGCGCATTGCGGTGAACCAAATACCTAAACCATTAGCGCTACTCAAAAAAAAAAAAATGGTCAATGAATTCTATAGTTGATAATAATTTTTAACTTACACCAAACCTAGACTAAACATAACTGAACAACTACCAACATAGAAGCCGACATAGGGTTTGCGAAACAAAGGCATGGCATCATTCAGCATAGTCTGTAATAGGTTATTTGCGCTCTTATGCCGTGTCATCCCAGTGGATTCTTGAAATCTTTGCATAAGTATAACCTGTTCTGAACTGAGAGGACGGCCAGTATTCTTAAGACTTATCCAATCCATTACCGCCAAAGCCTGCTTCGTATCACCAATCATAAACAGAAACTTTGGGCTCTCCGGCATTTGTAGCAAGAGGAAAAATGCGACCAGTCCTGGCAGCATGAACATGCATCCAAGTAGTCGCCAAGGTCGAAATGTTAAACTACCTACAAGAGTTAGCTCGAAGTCCATCAAACTAGAGGAAAGAAATAAAGTGGCCCAGGATGGACAATAAAACATTGCAAAACCTGTAAACATATGCATATGGGTAACTGCACGTGCTAAAATTTGCTTGTTACAAAACTCGCTAAGGTAAGTGACAGCAACAAAGCTTGGACCAGCAACACTATACGCGGGAGAAAATTATATATATCTTCATAAATATGTTCTCAAAGATCTTACAATATGCCTGTAAGAAAGCGCATTACAAAGAAGCTCGTAAAACTGACCATAAACATGGATATGATCGAACAAAGGTTACTAATTGAAATGGTATGTAATAAAATCCATCGCCGACCCATTTTGTCCGTGATATAGCCCCAAAAATAAGATGAACAGATGATACCCAAGAAAGCAGCAGCGGTAATTGATGATAATTGTACAAGACTCATCCGCAGATCACACACCGCAGAGGGCGCTATGATACCCATTCCCATAGTTTCATGAATGGTTAACATTTGTAGTAAGCCTAAAGTGAGCATAACATAGCAATGAACTCTTCCAAATCCTGAAGATAGTATTTGTTAATAATGTATTTAATAGGTATCTATAGGTATTTACCAATCTGTTCCATCACAGTATCGAATTCATTTACATTCATTTTATCTCTAAAATTTGAATTGAAGACTTTCGTTTTAAAAATATTTTACATTAAATTAAAAATACTAAGCCTATTAAGCCGGACAGATTCCGGATGACTGTAATAGTTTTTTAGGGCCAAAAGCCGGTAACACAAAACTTTGAGGTTACATACCGATCAGTTTGTTGCCATTCATACAAAAAACTTTTTACCGTTAACTTGATTTTGGTTTTATATCGGCAAGGGATATTTACTGAAAGGGTTGTATACTCTTTTTACACTACCTCACAATTAGGTTTGGTTATATTCTACAGTTACAGTCAAATTTAAAAAAAAACTATATATATAACACTGGGCTCATCTTTTGACATTTAGAAGAAGGTGCGGAATTGTTTCCGAATGAAACCTGTGAATAGAAGACGACAAACATTCTGTCGCAACTTACAACATGCGCCGCATCTTATATCAGTAACTGTATTATATAACCGAACCCCATGTGAAGATATGCAGATAGGGCAATGTTACTGCCATTCGATTGATTGGCAAAACTATGCTGTTTGAGTCGTCTTAAAGGGAGTATTCTTCTGGCGAGCTGACTCGGTGTTCGCTGGATCTGCTTGTGTGCCAATTAAAAATCTTTAAAAAATTAACGAACGCAAACAAAAACAAAAAAATAAACTGTCCACACGGATCTTTTGAGATGCAGTAACTCCAGCATCGAAAGTGCCTCTTTTAAATATACTTGAACCGCTTCATTTACATTGAATTCATCCGTCATAATCTGCGAAAACATTTCGGTACCAGCAATATAATATCCGACTGCACCGATTTGCTTTTTTCTTGATAAGTTTGTTTGTTAGATCGAACAATTGATTTCGAAGATGCGAGTTCAGTGTATATGCTCGCATCATTTTTTTTCGCACTTTCGGCAGTGTAAATACCCTACCTGACTACAGAGTCAGCTCGTGGAGCAGCAAAAAGGCACACCAATGTCCCCCCTGGGAGCCCCCACTTGCACTCCTCATGGTAACGTCATTCACTGCGACCTCAAAAGTTGCCTACCTCAACTGCAGTTTATCTACGAAACTCTTGCATCTCGCCAGGCCCACCACTTCAGAGCACAGCGCAGCGTCATCATCCGATGTTGCTGCGCTCGTCTCACCCGTTGGCACCTCTGCCAGCTTCTTTTTATGCGGCGGCATTACAGCTATTAAGCTATACAGCTATTCAGCTAAAATTACTGTAATACTGAAAAAAACGCTACTTACTTTCGTAAGCACGCGCAACGTACGCACACACTCGCACACGCGATTGCTGTACAGGTAGGAACAACAACGAATACAATCACGCTAGAGAGCAGCAAAGTAAGCGGTAAAGTCTCGATAACTTCAAAAATTCCGCGAAGCACATCTGCTTGCCGCAAAGTTTCATAACGAACTGAGTAGATAGGGACATGAAAGTCAATGTGTTTAACGTGAACTCCTGCCACGTTGGCTTAATCTCACGGTGCTACCACTGGATTAATTTAAGCGTCTATCTTGGAAACACTTCCGCAAGTACCAAATTACAGTCACTACTGTTTTGTCGTGACTTCCTCCTTCGTAGGGAGCGAGGCCTATCTTACACCTCTGCCGGTCTATGGGTCTCGGCACCCGGTTGTATAGCGCAACTCCACGCCGAGCCTAGGCTCTACCAGCATTCGGCTGACAAACCACAACCACCACGATACTCCCCGAAGGGCCGCAGCAAAGACCAGAACGGAACATGTCCTCGGGCAACTGTCCACCCATGTTACCGGAATAAGAGCCTCCGGTCAGGCCCCGGCCCACAAGGACACTCCCAATTTTAGCTCCAAACAAGCGGATCAATAATGGCGCATGCGACATTATAGTACCTTGCATCAGTATTTACAACTGAAGGAGGGTAAGAATACAGTCGACCGCAGTCGACAGTGGGAGACTGTACTTTTCGTGAGGACCCAAAATAGAAGGAGGCGTGGCAAAATTAAAAAAGAAAATTATAAGCTGACGGTGTAGTTTGGAACCCCAGACCTCTCGCTTGCAAATCCCACGTCTTCTAAGTTGAGCTACTGACTTATGAGGATCATAGCTTGCAATCTGAATACTTATGCAGCACGAATTTTAGCATTTGACAAATATGTACATAAATTCGAATTTCAAACTAAATTTTGCTACTTTCTGACAAATTATGCAGAATTTATAATATATATTTAAATAAAATAACAATAATTAATTAATAATTGAAAATTAAAACTCAAATTAAAGTTGTCAGCAGCGAGATTTGAACCCGCGCACTCGTAGCGAGTCTTGCTGTTGTTGTTGCTCTAATGCTGCTCAGCCCTTATGAATTTGTTGGTCATTCATTCCTTGAAATCTTCTTTGTTTAAGGTTCGATCGCGATGAAGTGTGGCAAGTCTGTAGCTCTTATAAAAGGTTTTTTTCGATTTGCGGATGCGGAAGTGGGCGTGGCAAAAGTCTAAGACAAACTTGATCTGCCTGCACACTATAAGACGGTTGTCACCAAATTTGGTAACTCTAGCTCTTATAGTCTCTTAGATCTAGGTGTTCATACGGACGGACAGACGGACAGACGGACATGGCTATATCGTCTCGGCTGTTGATGCTGATCAAGAATATATATACTTTATAGGGTCGGAGATGACTCCTTATGCCTGTTACGCACAAATCGCTTTCGTCAAACTTAGAAGACTATGTACTTTTTTAAAGTACAGTGTCTAAAACAACAATAAACACAGCTGGGAGGGGAATAGTACGCAGACCAGTAAGAACCAGTCTGCATGCTCATGGACATGCCTTCTCACTGGGGGGAGCGAGGTCTATTCCCACCTCTTCCGCAATCGCGGCATTACTGTAATTGATCAATGATCAAACCGCACAAAACGGCCAGCTATGTTCCCAACAGATCCCTAAGGACTTTAGCATAGTGGGCAGAGAGCTGAGACCGCCCCTGTAATCCCAAGATGCCCGTGGTACCAGACAAGTCCTCTGGTCAGGACTCGTAACCCGAAGGTTACTACCAGTAAAGCTCCATGAAACTTGGGGACTGGTAACCCATTGTGGCAACGCAAAGCCAGCAAAGTGCCAAGCATACCATTCACCTATCATTCACAACACCCATTCACATCCCCACACAGTCATGATCATTTATACACACACTCATACAACTTCTCCATTTGTCAACAGACGTCGTCTGGAGAATGCAGCACGAGCAAACTCATTCAAACATCTAACCCTATCACTAGTGGAGAGCGCTTGACTCACGTCAAAACCGCCACTAACCTGTCTCAATACACCAAATGCACTCAGATTCCTAAGATCTTCGTACAGCGGGCACTCACAGAGAACATGCTCCCATGTCTCCTCGCTCGAGCCACAAAGGCATTCCTGAGTATCACTAAGACACCTCAAATGCAGAAACGCATTGAGAGAGCCGTGACCAGTCAACAGAAACCCAAGACTTAGGCTAAACCCAAAGTCTGGTCGGCTACCGACAAACGTGACATCACGAATGTACCGGTGAGTGACGCGCCCTTTCACACTTGTGTCCCATCTAACTTGCCAGTCAGATAGAACACACTCATCCAGCAATCTTTTACACTCCCTAATCCCTAAGGTCTCCACATCTCTATCCGCTAACCACTCATTCTGCAGCAATGGCAGCCGCCTCTTAATCTTGAAAAGCACGGCCCGACGCCGGATTTCCAAATCAAGAGGGGCTACTCCCAAGAGCACCTGCATTGCCTCCGTAGAGACAGTGCGGCACACAGGCATACACCCTAACATACTCACTCTCTGGCAAGCCAGCACATTCTTTCTGCCTACAGCAGTCGTGACCGCGCAACACCATACAGACGATCCATATGCTGCGCAAGCAACAAATAGACCATTATATATGGTGCGCACAGCACGCCTGCTCAGACCCCAATCACTCCGCAAAATTCGACGCACTTGTCCAACCACTCCAAGCAGTCGACGTCTGAGACCGGCGATATGAGGAGTGAAACACATCCTTTCACCGAAGGTAATGCCTAGGTATTTCACCTCGGTCACATACCTTAAGAAGGTGCCATTCAGACCAATGGTCGGATGCCGACTAGCTGCCAATCTGCCCTTAAGCAGCATTGACGCTGTCTTATCCATGGCCAAACTAACACCAACACTGCTGCCCCATTCACTAACAGTGCGCAAGTACGCCCCCGCACTTGCCTCTATCTCAGCGCGTGACCGCCCCTCAACCAATATGACCAGGTCGTCCGCATACGCACAACACTTACATAGCCGTTCAAGCTGCCACAACAGTGAATCCATCATGAGGTTCCATATAAATGGACCACATATGGAACCCTGTGGGCAGCCACGAACCACATCCACAGTGACGCTTTCGCGTCGCCCTATAGCACACGCCCTTCTGCCCGAAAAATAGCTCTCCCAGAGAGCTAACTCTCGGCAGCCACAGTCACTCAATCTTCTCAACACACTCCCCCAACTCAGGTTATCGAATGCACCCTGAAAATCAATGAAAACGCCTAGAACATACTTGGATGCACTGGACTCAACACAGTCGAGAACGTACCTCCAAGCATCTTCCGTGCATCTACCCTGCCTAAAACCAAATTGCCTATCAGACATTTGGTCACTCACTCTCTCTTGAAGCCTTTCCACCATTACTCTCTCCAGAACTTTTCCAAGAACTGGAAGGAGGCTGATGCCCCGAAAGGAACGAGGATTGCTCCTAATTCTATCAGGCGACTTCAAGAGCACAATCACTCTCGCATTTTTCCAGTCACTGGGAAAATATCCATCATTCAAACACCTTTCATACAACACTTTCATATATTCTGGAATTGACTTCCAGACACTCTTACACATCTCCCCAGTGAATCCATCCATACCAGGCGATTTCCTCGACTTTAACATCGAGAAAGCCACCTCCAGTTCACCTTCCCGAAGTGGATCAGCGGGAGTCGCCACACTGGGTGGCAAGTCCCGACGATCCGCCCTCGGAAAAAATCCATTCAACAGCTCGTTCATACATTCCCTCCATGACGTAAGCTGAACGCCATTGACATGGAGGCCACACACATCACAATCCCTACCTCTGCCTCTAACTACTTTATAAGCACCACCCCAAGGGTCGTGCTTATTGCGCTCCAGGAAAGAGCGCCACTCGTCTTCTTTCACTCTTACAAGCATTTGCTTGTACTCACTCATACACCTACGATATTCGATCCTGAGCTGGGCAGCGCCATCAGCGCCAGACGATCTCGCTCTTTGGAAGCGCTTCCGCAGAGTTCGAACAGACCGACGCTTAACGCTTAACTCATGCGTCCACCACTTCACATGTCTTTGATTTACCTTACGGTGCCTCTCAAACATGCGATCATTCGCACAAGTCATCCACCTATTCACCAATGCAACCTGGTCATCCACATTCAGCGTTCGAAAGGTACTGAGTTCAACTTGCGTTGCCTCTTCTCTAACGAACACCCCATGAAGGGACCAATTCGCTCCACAAGTACGCCATCGATTACCCCCAACACTATCACTCGTAGTGGGGGTATGAATGATACAAACCTCAATGGGGTTGTGATCACTCACACCTCGCCCACCCAGTACATGCCAATTAAAAGCAAACATTCTCATAGCTGCCTCATTCACAAAAGTGACATCAATGTCACTTCTCCCAACCGGACCATCAAACGTGTACCACTCACTGGGTTCGTTTACGACCCGTACATCCTGGGACACGGCCCACTCGGCTAGCACGCCACCCCGTGAGTGATTCAAATACCCAGATGCTTGTCTGGATACTTTACTGAACCACAGAGGCGACGATGCGTTCGCATCTAGACCAAGGATGACTGGTACGCTACTCGCCAGTAGTAGCACCTCATCCAAATAAGCTATATACGGCTCGAGGGGATCCCCGAACTTACAGTATACGCTACCTACGAAAACTCTACCAAAACTGCCACTTAGGCACACACATACACCCCAGTCAGTTGAATTCACCAAAGTGCATTCAATACCGACATCATTCACTACTACAGCGGAATTAGCCCTGCTGTCAGGAAATACCCGCATTCCTGCGGGCAATCCCCGTACACAACCAGAAGTTGCATATGGTTCCTGCAGCAGGGCAATAACACTGCCCCTTTCACAAATCATTGCTCCAACATCACACATTGCTGCATACGACCCCTGACAATTCAGCTGGAGAAGCCTGCTAGACATTTTAATGTCTAGCATCCGCCCGAGCGACAATTGCGCTGTACACGGGGCATGCCGGAGACATCATCAGATGTCCCGACGGCTTGCCCTTGAAGGCACAGTTCCGGCAGTTCAGTGCATTACTGCACCGAGCTGACCGGTGACCCATTTGGCCGCAGCGACGACAGACGTCCTCCTTGGCCCTGCATTCCGCCACCTTATGGTCGAAGCCAAGACAGCGGAAGCATCCCACTACCGGGTCAAAGCTGCGCACTCGGAACGAAAACCACTTAACATAGCAGCGTCCGGTCTCCAGCAGGGCTTGCATGGCAAGACCACTACCCTCCAGAACCACGTTCACTACACCGTCAGTGGCCATCGTCCAGGGCCGGCTGACCATACGGACGCCTTTTTTAAAGGCCTCGAGGGACATCTTGTCCTTCAGATTCATCTCATACAGATCACCCATGAACTCGTCAGGAGTGATCTGCAGGTGAACGCCCTGTATGACCACCTTTGGCCCTAGCCTCTCATTCACACTCACCTCTAATCCAACCTCACTGAACTTTGCGTTCTCCACAATCTTCTTCCGCTCAGCTACAGAAGGCGTGCGAATGATCGCACCACCATCCCGTAGAGGTTTAACCTCGTGGACGCGCACACCGAGGGTAGGCCCTACCTCCTTCACTACTTTCTCGACCACGTCCTTTGCGGTTCTTCCAGCAGTCTTGCTGCGGACAACCAAGGACCAGGTCTCAACTGGTCGTGGCACCTCCAGGGTAGACGACATTGCCGACACTGGACCTCCCTTGTGTGCGGCCACCGGCGGAACAGGCGTCTGCTGAACTTTCCCATGCATAGCACGGTCAAGCACCTCCAAACGCCCCTTCAGCCGCTCGTTTTCTGCAACCAGCGAAAACAGCAGCGACTCGTACTCGCTTGTGCGGTCCATAAGACCACACAGCAGCTGAGTACTAACTCCCTCCCCAATGGCGGACTTCAGCACACCATTAGTGATGGCCTTCATGCTCTCAATTACCGTACCCTTCCGCTTCGACGGGACCACCTTGCTCGCCGAACACGCAGCAACGGGCACCTCAACGGCAGGGACACGATCTACCGGCTCACAAATGCTAGCCACAGAGTCAGTCCGAGGAGCAGCAAAAATCCACTCCTCTCCGTTCGCACCGATGGCTCCCCGAGGCACACCAATGTCCCCCTGGGAGCCCCCACATGCACTCCTCATAGCCACGTCGTTCACTGCGACCTCAGAAGTTGCCTTCCTCAACCGCAGCTTATCGACGAAACTCTTGCGTCTCGCCAGGCCAGCCGCCACAGAGCACAGCGCAGCGTCATCATCAGACGTTGCTGCGCTCGTCGCACCCGTGGACGCCTCAGCCGGCTTCTTCTTGCGCGGCGGCATCACTGCTAGAGCAGCTAAACAGATATACAGCTAAAAACTGTAACTATCTACAACCAACTGTAAACAGTAACTACCGCTACTTACTTGATAAACAAGCGCAATATACGCACACACTCACACACGCGGTTGCTGTACAAGCAGCAACAACAACGAAACACAGTCACGCTCGAGAGCAACGAGATTAACGGTTATATCCTCGCAAAAAAAGCTGCTTCCAAGCCCAAAACGACAAAAACGCGAAGCACGATGCTTGTCTCCAAGTCTCACAACGAAATAGTAGATAGGGACATGAAAGTCAATGTGTTTAACGTGAGCTCCTGCCACGTTGGCTTAATCTCACGGTGCTACCACTGGATTAATTTAAGCGTCAATCACCGCCCTCTTGGAAACACTTCCGCAAGTACCAAATTACAGTCACTACTGTTTGGTCGTGACTTCCTCCTTGGTAGGGAGCGAGGCCTATCTTACACCTCTGCCGGTCTATGGGTCGCGGCACCCGGTTGTATAGCGCAACTCCACGCCGAGCCTAGGCTCTACCCGCACTTGGGTGATAAACCACAACCACCACGATACTCCCCGAAGGGCCGCACCAAAGACCAGAACGGAACATGTCCGCGGGCAACTGGCCACCCGTGGTACCGGAATAAAAGCCTCCGGTCAGGCCTCGTGCCACAAGGACACTCCCAATTTTAACTCCAAAACAGTTACGGGTTGGTGACCCCACAACAATAAACATAGCTGAAAGGAATAGTACGCAGACCAGTAAGAACCAGTCTGCAGATGGTACAGTATACAACATGCTCATGGACATGCCTTCTCACTGGGGGGAGCGAGGTCTATTCCCACCTCTTCCGCAATCGCGGCATTACTGTAATTGATCAATGATCAAACCGCACAAAACGGCCAGCTATGTTCCCAACAGATCCCTAAGGACTTTAGCATAGTGGGCAGGGAGCTGAGACCGCCCCTGTAATCCCAAGATGCCCGTGGTACCAGACAAGTCCTCTGGTCAGGACTCGTAACCCGAAGGTTACTACCAGTAAAGCTCCATGAAACTTGGGGACTGGTAACCCATTGTGGCAACGCAAAGCCAGCAAAGTGCCAAGCATACCATTCACCTATCATTCACAACACCCATTCACATCCCCACACAGTCATGATCATTTATACACACACTCATACAACTTCTCCATTTGTCAACAGACGTCGTCTGGAGAATGCAGCACGAGCAAACTCATTCAAACATCTAACCCTATCACTAGTGGAGAGCGCTTGACTCACGTCAAAACCGCCACTAACCTGTCTCAATACACCAAATGCACTCAGATTCCTAAGATCTTCGTACAGCGGGCACTCACAGAGAACATGCTCCCATGTCTCCTCGCTCGAGCCACAAAGGCATTCCTGAGTATCACTAAGACACCTCAAATGCAGAAACGCATTGAGAGAGCCGTGACCAGTCAACAGAAACCCAAGACTTAGGCTAAACCCAAAGTCTGGTCGGCTACCGACAAACGTGACATCACGAATGTACCGGTGAGTGACGCGCCCTTTCACACTTGTGTCCCATCTAACTTGCCAGTCAGATAGAACACACTCATCCAGCAATCTTTTACACTCCCTAATCCCTAAGGTCTCCACATCTCTATCCGCTAACCACTCATTCTGCAGCAATGGCAGCCGCCTCTTAATCTTGAAAAGCACGGCCCGACGCCGGATTTCCAAATCAAGAGGGGCTACTCCCAAGAGCACCTGCATTGCCTCCGTAGAGACAGTGCGGCACACAGGCATACACCCTAACATACTCACTCTCTGGCAAGCCAGCACATTCTTTCTGCCTACAGCAGTCGTGACCGCGCAACACCATACAGACGATCCATATGCTGCGCAAGCAACAAATAGACCATTATATATGGTGCGCACAGCACGCCTGCTCAGACCCCAATCACTCCGCAAAATTCGACGCACTTGTCCAACCACTCCAAGCAGTCGACGTCTGAGACCGGCGATATGAGGAGTGAAACACATCCTTTCACCGAAGGTAATGCCTAGGTATTTCACCTCGGTCACATACCTTAAGAAGGTGCCATTCAGACCAATGGTCGGATGCCGACTAGCTGCCAATCTGCCCTTAAGCAGCATTGACGCTGTCTTATCCATGGCCAAACTAACACCAACACTGCTGCCCCATTCACTAACAGTGCGCAAGTACGCCCCCGCACTTGCCTCTATCTCAGCGCGTGACCGCCCCTCAACCAATATGACCAGGTCGTCCGCATACGCACAACACTTACATAGCCGTTCAAGCTGCCACAACAGTGAATCCATCATGAGGTTCCATATAAATGGACCACATATGGAACCCTGTGGGCAGCCACGAACCACATCCACAGTGACGCTTTCGCGTCGCCCTATAGCACACGCCCTTCTGCCCGAAAAATAGCTCTCCCAGAGAGCTAACTCTCGGCAGCCACAGTCACTCAATCTTCTCAACACACTCCCCCAACTCAGGTTATCGAATGCACCCTGAAAATCAATGAAAACGCCTAGAACATACTTGGATGCACTGGACTCAACACAGTCGAGAACGTACCTCCAAGCATCTTCCGTGCATCTACCCTGCCTAAAACCAAATTGCCTATCAGACATTTGGTCACTCACTCTCTCTTGAAGCCTTTCCACCATTACTCTCTCCAGAACTTTTCCAAGAACTGGAAGGAGGCTGATGCCCCGAAAGGAACGAGGATTGCTCCTAATTCTATCAGGCGACTTCAAGAGCACAATCACTCTCGCATTTTTCCAGTCACTGGGAAAATATCCATCATTCAAACACCTTTCATACAACACTTTCATATATTCTGGAATTGACTTCCAGACACTCTTACACATCTCCCCAGTGAATCCATCCATACCAGGCGATTTCCTCGACTTTAACATCGAGAAAGCCACCTCCAGTTCACCTTCCCGAAGTGGATCAGCGGGAGTCGCCACACTGGGTGGCAAGTCCCGACGATCCGCCCTCGGAAAAAATCCATTCAACAGCTCGTTCATACATTCCCTCCATGACGTAAGCTGAACGCCATTGACATGGAGGCCACACACATCACAATCCCTACCTCTGCCTCTAACTACTTTATAAGCACCACCCCAAGGGTCGTGCTTATTGCGCTCCAGGAAAGAGCGCCACTCGTCTTCTTTCACTCTTACAAGCATTTGCTTGTACTCACTCATACACCTACGATATTCGATCCTGAGCTGGGCAGCGCCATCAGCGCCAGACGATCTCGCTCTTTGGAAGCGCTTCCGCAGAGTTCGAACAGACCGACGCTTAACGCTTAACTCATGCGTCCACCACTTCACATGTCTTTGATTTACCTTACGGTGCCTCTCAAACATGCGATCATTCGCACAAGTCATCCACCTATTCACCAATGCAACCTGGTCATCCACATTCAGCGTTCGAAAGGTACTGAGTTCAACTTGCGTTGCCTCTTCTCTAACGAACACCCCATGAAGGGACCAATTCGCTCCACAAGTACGCCATCGATTACCCCCAACACTATCACTCGTAGTGGGGGTATGAATGATACAAACCTCAATGGGGTTGTGATCACTCACACCTCGCCCACCCAGTACATGCCAATTAAAAGCAAACATTCTCATAGCTGCCTCATTCACAAAAGTGACATCAATGTCACTTCTCCCAACCGGACCATCAAACGTGTACCACTCACTGGGTTCGTTTACGACCCGTACATCCTGGGACACGGCCCACTCGGCTAGCACGCCACCCCGTGAGTGATTCAAATACCCAGATGCTTGTCTGGATACTTTACTGAACCACAGAGGCGACGATGCGTTCGCATCTAGACCAAGGATGACTGGTACGCTACTCGCCAGTAGTAGCACCTCATCCAAATAAGCTATATACGGCTCGAGGGGATCCCCGAACTTACAGTATACGCTACCTACGAAAACTCTACCAAAACTGCCACTTAGGCACACACATACACCCCAGTCAGTTGAATTCACCAAAGTGCATTCAATACCGACATCATTCACTACTACAGCGGAATTAGCCCTGCTGTCAGGAAATACCCGCATTCCTGCGGGCAATCCCCGTACACAACCAGAAGTTGCATATGGTTCCTGCAGCAGGGCAATAACACTGCCCCTTTCACAAATCATTGCTCCAACATCACACATTGCTGCATACGACCCCTGACAATTCAGCTGGAGAAGCCTGCTAGACATTTTAATGTCTAGCATCCGCCCGAGCGACAATTGCGCTGTACACGGGGCATGCCGGAGACATCATCAGATGTCCCGACGGCTTGCCCTTGAAGGCACAGTTCCGGCAGTTCAGTGCATTACTGCACCGAGCTGACCGGTGACCCATTTGGCCGCAGCGACGACAGACGTCCTCCTTGGCCCTGCATTCCGCCACCTTATGGTCGAAGCCAAGACAGCGGAAGCATCCCACTACCGGGTCAAAGCTGCGCACTCGGAACGAAAACCACTTAACATAGCAGCGTCCGGTCTCCAGCAGGGCTTGCATGGCAAGACCACTACCCTCCAGAACCACGTTCACTACACCGTCAGTGGCCATCGTCCAGGGCCGGCTGACCATACGGACGCCTTTTTTAAAGGCCTCGAGGGACATCTTGTCCTTCAGATTCATCTCATACAGATCACCCATGAACTCGTCAGGAGTGATCTGCAGGTGAACGCCCTGTATGACCACCTTTGGCCCTAGCCTCTCATTCACACTCACCTCTAATCCAACCTCACTGAACTTTGCGTTCTCCACAATCCTCTTCCGCTCAGCTACAGAAGGCGTGCGAATGATCGCACCACCATCCCGTAGAGGTTTAACCTCGTGGACGCGCACACCGAGGGTAGGCCCTACCTCCTTCACTACTTTCTCGACCACGTCCTTTGCGGTTCTTCCAGCAGTCTTGCTGCGGACAACCAAGGACCAGGTCTCAACTGGTCGTGGCACCTCCAGGGTAGACGACATTGCCGACACTGGACCTCCCTTGTGTGCGGCCACCGGCGGAACAGGCGTCTGCTGAACTTTCCCATGCATAGCACGGTCAAGCACCTCCAAACGCCCCTTCAGCCGCTCGTTTTCTGCAACCAGCGAAAACAGCAGCGACTCGTACTCGCTTGTGCGGTCCATAAGACCACACAGCAGCTGAGTACTAACTCCCTCCCCAATGGCGGACTTCAGCACACCATTAGTGATGGCCTTCATGCTCTCAATTACCGTACCCTTCCGCTTCGACGGGACCACCTTGCTCGCCGAACACGCAGCAACGGGCACCTCAACGGCAGGGACACGATCTACCGGCTCACAAATGCTAGCCACAGAGTCAGTCCGAGGAGCAGCAAAAATCCACTCCTCTCCGTTCGCACCGATGGCTCCCCGAGGCACACCAATGTCCCCCTGGGAGCCCCACACATGCACTCCTCATAGCCACGTCGTTCACTGCGACCTCAGAAGTTGCCTTCCTCAACCGCAGCTTATCGACGAAGCTCTTGCGTCTCGCCAGGCCAGCCGCCACAGAGCACAGCGCAGCGTCATCATCAGACGTTGCTGCGCTCGTCGCACCCGTGGACGCCTCAGCCGGCTTCTTCTTGCGCGGCGGCATCACTGCTAGAGCAGCTAAACAGATATACAGCTAAAAACTGTAACTATCTACAACCAACTGTAAACAGTAACTACCGCTACTTACTTGATAAACAAGCGCAATATACGCACACACTCACACACGCGGTTGCTGTACAAGCAGCAACAACAACGAAACACAGTCACGCTCGAGAGCAACGAGATTAACGGTTATATCCCGTTAACTGCAAAAATGCCGCGAAGTACGTCTGCTTGTCTCCAAGTCTCACAACGAACTGAGTAGATAGGGACAGTAGGAATCTCGTTAATCCATTCATGCGCGTCACTAATTAGATGACGAGGCATTTGGCTACCTTAAGAGAGTCATAGTTACTCCCGCCGTTGACCCGCGCTTACTTGAATTTCTTCACTTTGACATTCAGAGCACTGGGCAGAAATCACATTGTGTCAACACCCGCTAGGGCCATCACAATGCTTTGTTTTAATTAGACAGTCGGATTCCCCAAGTCCGTGCCAGTTCTGAATTGATTGTTAATTGATAATCGTTATAATTTAAAAGAACTAATTAGTTGCCCAATTAGTATTCTTAAAAATTTTAGCAAGAAAGTTCCACAATTGGCTACGTAACTAAACTATCCGGGGAACAAGAAACTACCATAAATGATAGAAACTCTATTTACCCAGAACGAGCACATAAACCATGTTATTGTTTCCCAATCAAGCCCGACTATCTCAATCTTCAGAGCCAATCCTTATCCCGAAGTTACGGATCTAATTTGCCGACTTCCCTTACCTACATTATTCTATCGACTAGAGACTCTTCACCTTGGAGACCAGCTGCGGATATTGGTACGGCCTGTTGAGAAGTTTGCGTGTCCCCACCATAAATTTTCAAGGTCCGAGGAGAAAATATCGACACAACAGTATATGTCATGCTCTTCTAGCCCATCTACCATATCTCTCTGCGAAAGACTTCCATGGTAGTACGGCTATAAAACAGAAAAGAAAACTCTTCCGATACCTCTCGACGGCTTCTTTATGGTCGTTCCTGTTGCCAGGATGAGCACGAGGCCCATATTTAATAACAAACGGATACTCAACAGGTTACGGAATTGGAACCGTATTCCCTTTCGTTCAAAATTATTCAAGTGTAATAAGATACATACAATAATAAAATACATGACAATTTTTTACTTGAAAATTTTCGGCTTTCGCCTTGAACTTAGGACCGACTAACTCGTGATCAACCACTGTTCACACGAAACCCTTCTCCACTTCAGTCCTCCAAGGTCTCATTCGATTATTTGCTACTACCACCAAGATCTGTACCAATGGCGGCTCCATGCAGGCTTACGCCAAACACTTCTAAGCACACCATTGTACCTTCCTACTCACTAAAGTTTCAAAATTTATATTACAAGTAACATAAATCATCTACTTTAGCGGTAATGTATAGGTATACAACTTAAGCGCCATCCATTTTAAGGGCTAGTTGCTTCGGCAGGTGAGTTGTTACACACTCCTTAGCGGATTTCGACTTCCATGATCACCGTCCTGCTGTTTTAAGCAACCAACGCCTTTCATGGTTTCTGAATGAGTTGTTAATTTGGGCACCGTAACATTACGTTTGGTTCATCCCACAGCGCCAGTTCTGCTTACCAAAAGTGGCCCACTGGGCACATTATATCATAACCTTAAACTTCATATCAAGAAAGTTAAGGTTCTTACCCATTTAAAGTTTGAGAATAGGTTAAGATCGTTTCGACCCTAAGGCCTCTAATCATTCGCTTTACCAGATAAGATTATTTTATACAACAGTTAAATGCACCAGCTATCCTGAGGGAAACTTCGGAAGGAACCAGCTACTAGATGGTTCGATTGGTCTTTCGCCCCTATACTCAATTCTGACAATCGATTTGCACGTCAGAACTGTTTCGGTCTTCCATCAGGGTTTCCCCTGACTTCAACCTGATCAAGTATAGTTCACCATCTTTCGGGTCACAGCATATATGCTCAAGGTACGTTCCAGTTAGAGGTATAAATAATATAAATATTATCATACATAACTATATAGAACGCCCCGGGATTGTGTTAATCAACTATAAATAGTTAAAAAACTAATCCCATTAATAGCCAAGTTAATTACGCTATTAGGTTTTTATCCCAATAACTTGCACATATGTTAGACTCCTTGGTCCGTGTTTCAAGACGGGTCCCGAAGGTATCCTGAATCTTTCGCATTGTTAATCATACAAATGCTTATAATAAACACAAAAATCAATGATAATTATGCCATTATATAATTCCGAGAAATTAACGCACTGTACTCATATAAATCTATCAGCACTTTATCAAATTTATGACATTTATTTTATGTTAAAATGCAAGCATTCTAATTCAAATAAGCAATTATCTACAATTTTTTGATAAATTTATTGATACTAATAGATTACAATGTCCTTATATGGAAAAAATGCACACTATTATTATAATATAGATTATATATTACAATTCTAATGATGAATTTTCCATAACGGATATTCAGGTTCATCGGGCTTAACCTCTAAGCAGTTTCACGTACTATTTAACTCTCTATTCAGAGTTCTTTTCAACTTTCCCTCACGGTACTTGTTTACTATCGGTCTCATGGTTATATTTAGTTTTAGATGGAGTTTACCACCCACTTAGTGCTGCACTATCAAGCAACACGACTCTTTGGAAACACCATCTAGTAATCATTAACGTTATACGGGCCTGGCACCCTCTATGGGTAAATGGCCTCATTTAAGAAGGACTTAAATCGTTAATTTCTCATACTAGAATATTGATGTTCCATACACTGCATCTCACATTTGCCATATAGACAAAGTGACTTAGTGCTGAACTGATTTCTTTTCGCTCGCCGCTACTAAGAAAATCCTTGTTAGTTTCTTTTCCTCCCCTAATTAATATGCTTAAATTCAGGGGGTAGTCCCATATGAGTTGAGGTTGTATAATTATGTTATATTCGTTAAAAAACAAAACAAAATGTTTATATTTTAACAATCTGAAATATACTATATTTTGAAGTTCCATAATATTGAACGATTTTATCTTCTTCTAATTATTAATAAGAGGCAATTCTAGTTTAAAAAATAATTTTTTATGCTAGACATTCCTCAGTATTATTTGATTAGAATAAAGAAAATATAATTCTTCAAATTCCTCATACAAATATATACAACATAGAGGCATAGTATTTTCATTTATTATTTAATATTATGAATATGTTATGTGCAGAGTTTTGCAACTCCACACATATATTATCCAATAATATACCATATGCTTAAAATTCCAAAGAACTTTAAGCAACTTATTTAGCATAGTCTTACAACCCTCAACCATATGTAGTCCAAGCAGCACTCTAAAATTAATTAAAGTACATAACAGCATGGACTGCGATATGCGTTCAAAATGTCGATGTTCATGTGTCCTGCAGTTCACACGATGACGCACAGTTTGCTGCGTTCTTCATCGACCCATGAGCCGAGTGATCCACCGCTTAGAGTGATACAAATTTTTGTTTATTTCATTACGTCATAAATTATTTTATTGAAAGAAATTAAAAATACACCATTTTACTGGCATATATCAATTCCTTCAATAAATTTTTTATACCTAATATAATGTTGCGAAATGTCTTAGTTTTACATAATCAATTAAAATACGATATATGACAAGAATTTCAAAAGATACACAAATTTATTTGTATTATAATCGACATATGTAAAGCATTAACCTGGAAAAAGCAGGTACAACATTGTTATATTAGGTTGTTGCGTTTATACAACGTATGCCCATAGTCATAATGAACAATACATCTGTGCAACGCATGTATATTATGGTCCATATACACGCATGTTTCATCTTTTAATCATAGTACATGAAAAATATGTGAAAGAAATACATACTATAAAATATGAATATGACAAATAAATAAAATACAATAGAAAGTACAATATTACAATCACAATTTCATATACTTGAATAAAACATGATAAT
Source organism: Drosophila funebris (assembly GCA_018901825.1). Lineage (NCBI taxonomy): Eukaryota > Metazoa > Arthropoda > Insecta > Diptera > Drosophilidae > Drosophila > Drosophila funebris. The sequence goes on along the minus strand of JAEIFK010000661.1, from coordinate 36,471 downwards.
TTTAAAATGACATTTTCAAATTTTATATAACTTTAAAATGCATATTCAAATACATTAAAAATCAATATAAAATTCAATTTTTTAACGGTTAAATACATTATACAATAATGATCCTTCCGCAGGTTCACCTACGGAAACCTTGTTACGACTTTTACTTCCTCTAAATAATCAAGTTCGGTCAACTTTTGCGAAACAACCGCAACACACAAGGCGTCACAGTGATCACGTCCGGAGACCTCACTAAATAATTCAATCGGTAGTAGCGACGGGCGGTGTGTACAAAGGGCAGGGACGTAATCAATGCGAGTTAATGACTCACACTTACTGGGAATTCCAAGTTCATGTGAACAGTTTCAGTTCACAATCCCAAGCATGAAAGTGGTTCAGCGGTTTACCCGGACCTCTCGGTCTAGGAAATACACGTTGATACTTTCATTGTAGCGCGCCCGTGCAGCCCAGGACATCTAAGGGCATCACAGACCTGTTATTGCTCAATCTCATTATTGCTAGACGCAATTTGTCCATTTAAGAAGCTAGTGTCCTTATAATGGGACAAACCAACAGGTACGGCTCCACTTATATAAACACATTCAAACACAATAAACATTTTACTGCCACCATGAATGAAGGCTATATAAGCTTCAACACCATAATCCTGAAGATATCTATTTAATATATTTGAGTCTCGTTCGTTATCGGAATTAACCAGACAAATCACTCCACGAACTAAGAACGGCCATGCACCACCACCCATAGATTCGAGAAAGAGCTATCAATCTGTCTTACACACTTATGTTCGGACCTGGTAAGTTTTCCCGTGTTGAGTCAAATTAAGCCGCAGGCTCCACTCCTGGTGGTGCCCTTCCGTCAATTCCTTTAAGTTTCAGCTTTGCAACCATACTTCCCCCGGAGCCCAAAAGCTTTGGTTTCCCGGGAAGCGACTGAGAGAGCCATAAAAGTAGCTACACCCAATTGCTAGCTGGCATCGTTTATGGTTAGAACTAGGGCGGTATCTGATCGCCTTCGAACCTCTAACTTTCGTTCTTGATTAATGAAAACATCTTTGGCAAATGCTTTCGCTTAAGTTAGTCTTACGACGGTCCAAGAATTTCACCTCTCGCGTCGTAATACTAATGCCCCCAAACTGCTTCTATTAATCATTACCTCTTGATCTGAAAACCAATGAAAGCAGAACAGAGGTCTTATTTCATTATCCCATGCACAGAATATTCAGGCATTTGAAGCCTGCTTTAAGCACTCTAATTTGTTCAAAGTAATTGTACCGGCCCACAATAACACTCGATGAAGAGCACTAATGCAGGTTTTTAAATAGGAGGAATATATAAAAAAATACAAGTATTTAATTACATATAAGAACCCCACCGGTAATACGCTTACATACATAAAGGTATAGTACTAACTACAATTGTAAGTTGCACTACCCGTATGAAGCACAAGTTCAACTACGAACGTTTTAACCGCAACAACTTTAATATACGCTATTGGAGCTGGAATTACCGCGGCTGCTGGCACCAGACTTGCCCTCCAATAGGTCCTTGTTAAAGGATTTAAAGTGTACTCATTCCAATTACAGGGCCTCGGATATGAGTCCTGTATTGTTATTTTTCGTCACTACCTCCCCGAGCTGGGAGTGGGTAATTTACGCGCCTGCTGCCTTCCTTAGATGTGGTAGCCGTTTCTCAGGCTCCCTCTCCGGAATCGAACCCTGATTCCCCGTTACCCGTTGCAACCATGGTAGTCCTAGATACTACCATCAAAAGTTGATAGGGCAGACATTTGAAAGATCTGTCGTCGGTACAAGACCATACGATCTGCATGTTATCTAGAGTTCAACCATTGTAACGATCTTGCGATCGCTTGGTTTTAGCCTAATAAAAGCACACGTTCCAAAAGGTCCGTGTTTTAATTGCATGTATTAGCTCTAGAATTACCACAGTTATCCAAGTAACTGTTAACGATCTAAGGAACCATAACTGATATAATGAGCCTTTTGCGGTTTCACTTTTAATTCGTGTGTACTTAGACATGCATGGCTTAATCTTTGAGACAAGCATATAACTACTGGCAGGATCAACCAGAATAATGTTATTTTCTATGTGTACAATAAATAAATATTTACACATAAATATAATTTTAATAAATAAAATACATGACAAATTAATATTATTTTTGAATAAAAAAATTTATGTATTTATAAAAAACGACGAATATGGCTATACATTTATATAGCAATCACGTTCGTAAGTTATACAATGTTGACATCTTTTTATACATATAAATTATATACATATTTAAATTCGTTCAAAAATATCTTTTTATTGACACTTACTTAATATAACTTTATCACACGTACATTATTTAAATTCAACATAAAATTGAATACAAATTTATTTTATTTTGATGACAAACTGATAATTTATCTATGTTGCAATATATATGTGTAATAATATTATATTAAATAAAACCTTTACCCACAATAATATATATTATTGTGTTAAAAAGTTTATAATTGAAATATCTTTAAAAACATAGCCACTTTAATCCTAGAATTAGAGAATTGAAAACGAGTCAATTTTCCGACAAGGATCCACATGTCAAACATTATATTTGTATAATTAACAATATAATATTGATATGATGTTTAAAAAAATTGAATAATCCGATAATAGGAAACCTATTTAGTATATGTTGAAAGAAATATTAAATATATCAAATCAAATACCTTGGCTAATTTCACTATTATCTTTTTAGTTGTATCGCAGCCAAGCGCTCAATGACGACAAATAACGAATATTCATTAATAATGACAAATATGTATGAATCCGAAACATACAACAGATGAGCACACACTGCCCATCATGTATAGGTTTTGTGACACGCTTTCTAAAATGCCATCCTTTTATCATATGCCACCCCTTAACATAATTATATGGGTGCACTAATTTAATAATGCACCTTTAAACTTCATTATTTTGCCCCAGTATTATATAAATTAACCTATGCCGGCAAGACATCACTCCACAGTCATATGAAATTTATATGTTGAAAATTTTTCATATGACATGTCTTGCGCGACACCACTCCACTATATAGGTTTTGTGACACGCTTTCTCAAATTCTTTCATTTTATCATATGCCACCCCTTAACATAATTATATGGGTGCATTAATTTAATAATGCACCTTTAAACTTCATTATTTTGCCCCAGTATTATATAAATTAACCTATGCCGGCAAGACATCACTCCACAGTCATATGAAATTTATATGTTGAAAATTTTTCATATGACATGTCTTGCGCGACACCACTCCACTATATAGGTTTTGTGACACGCTTTCTCAAATTCTTTCATTTTATCATATGCCACCCCTTAACATAATTATATGGGTGCACTAATTTAATAATGCACCTTTAAACTTCATTATTTTGCCCCAGTATTATATAAATTAACCTATGCCGGCAAGACATCACTCCACAGTCATATGAAATTTATATGTTGAAAATTTTTCATATGACATGTCTTGCGCGACACCACTCCACTATATAGGTTTTGTGACACGCTTTCTCAAATTCTTTCATTTTATCATATGCCACCCCTTAACATAATTATATGGGTGCACTAATTTAATAATGCACCTTTAAACTTCATTATTTTGCCCCAGTATTATATAAATTAACCTATGCCGGCAAGACATCACTCCACAGTCATATGAAATTTATATGTTGAAAATTTTTCATATGACATGTCTTGCGCGACACCACTCCACTATATAGGTTTTGTGACACGCTTTCTCAAATTCTTTCATTTTATCATATGCCACCCCTTAACATAATTATATGGGTGCATTAATTTAATAACGCACCTTTAAACTTCATTATTTTGCCCCAGTATTATATAAATTAACCTATGCCGGCAAGATATCACTCCACAGTCATATGAAATTTATATGTTGAAAATTTTTCATATGACATGTCTTGCGCGACACCACTCCACTATATAGGTTTTGTGACACGCTTTCTCAAATTCTTTCATTTTATCATATGCCACCCCTTAACATAATTATATGGGTGCACTAATTTAATAATGCACCTTTAAACTTCATTATTTTGCCCCAGTATTATATAAATTAACCTATGCCGGCAAGACATCACTCCACAGTCATATGAAATTTATATGTTGAAAATTTTTCATATGACATGTCTTGCGCGACACCACTCCACTATATAGGTTTTGTGACACGCTTTCTCAAATTCTTTCATTTTATCATATGCCACCCCTTAACATAATTATATGGGTGCACTAATTTAATAATGCACCTTTAAACTTCATTATTTTGCCCCAGTATTATATAAATTAACCTATGCCGGCAAGACATCACTCCACAGTCATATGAAATTTATATGTTGAAAATTTTTCATATGACATGTCTTGCGCGACACCACTCCACTATATAGGTTTTGTGACACGCTTTCTCAAATTCTTTCATTTTATCATATGCCACCCCTTAACATAATTATATGGGTGCACTAATTTAATAATGCACCTTTAAACTTCATTATTTTGCCCCAGTATTATATAAATTAACCTATGCCGGCAAGACATCACTCCACAGTCATATGAAATTTATATGTTGAAAATTTTTCATATGACATGTCTTGCGCGACACCACTCCACTATATAGGTTTTGTGACACGCTTTCTCAAATTCTTTCATTTTATCATATGCCACCCCTTAATTTAATTATATGGGTGCACTAATTTAATAACGCACCTTTAAACTTCATTATTTTGCCCCAGTATTATATAAATTAACCTATGCCGGCAAGATATCACTCCACAATCATATGAAATTTATATGTTGAAAATTTTTCATATGACATGTCTTGCGCGACACCACTCCACTATATAGGTTTTGTGACACGCTTTCTCAAATTCTTTCATTTTATCATATGCCACCCCTTAACATAATTATATGGGTGCACTAATTTAATAACGCACCTTTAAACTTCATTATTTTGCCCCAGTATTATATAAATTAACCTATGCCGGCAAGATATCACTCCACAGTCATATGAAATTTATATGTTGAAAATTTTTCATATGACATGTCTTGCGCGACACCACTCCACTATATAGGTTTTGTGACACACTTTCTCAAATTCTTTCATTTTATCATATGCCACCCCTTTACATAATTATATGGGTGCACTAATTTAATAATGCACCTTTAAACTTCATTATTTCGCCCCAGTATTACATAAATTAACCTATGTCGACAAGACATCACTGCATTCCACATATATGTGTCTACCATATACATGTTTGAAATAACTTATATTATTAAAGTGGTCTTTATTATATTTAATATGCGTCACTAATAAGATGACGAAATATTTGGATACCGAATAGCAGAGCCTCCCCTACCATGCTTCTACTACTTTAACTACCAACTCTGACAAATTGGTTTAATATTAGAAATTGCATAGAGTTGATAAACTTCATTATGTATGTGCGCCACTAAAAGATGGACGATACAATTGGCTACCATATATATATATATGTTTAAAATAACTTATATTAAAGAGGACTTTATTATAGTTTATATGCGTCACTAATAAGATGACGAAATATTTGGATACCGAATAGCAGAGCCTACCATGTTTCTACTACTTTAATTACCAACTCTGACAAATTGGTTTAATATTAGAAATTGCATAAAGTTGATAAACTTCATTATGTATTTGCGCCACTAAAAGATGGACGATACAATTGGCTACCATATATATATGTTTAAAATAACTTTTATTAAAGAGGACTTTATTATAGTTTATATGCGTCACTAATAAGATGACGAAATATTTGGATACCGAATAGCAGAGCCTACCATGCTTCTACTACTTTAATTACCAACTCTGACAAATTGGTTTAATATTAGAAATTGCATAAAGTTGATAAACTTCATTATGTATTTGCGCCACTAAAAGATGGACGATACAATTGGCTACCATATATATATGTTTAAAATAACTTATATTAAAGAGGACTTTATTATAGTTTATATGCGTCACTAATAAGATGACGAAATATTTGGATACCGAATAGCAGAGCCTACCATGCTTCTACTACTGTAATTACCAACTCTGACAAATTGGTTTAATATTAGAAATTGCATAAAGTTGATAAACTTCATTATGTATTTGCGCCACTAAAAGATGGACGATACAATTGGCTACCATATATATATGCTTAAAATAACTTATATTAAAGAGGACTTTATTATAGTTTATATGCGTCACTAATAAGATGACGAAATATTTGGATACCGAATAGCAGAGCCTACCATGCTTCTACTACTTTAACTACCAACTCTGACAAATTGGTTTAATATTAGAAATTGCATAAAGTTGATAAACTTCATTATGTATTTGCGCCACTAAAAGATGGACGATACAATTGGCTACCATATATATATGCTTAAAATAACTTATATTAAAGAGGACTTTATTATAGTTTGTATGCGTCACTAATAAGATGACGAAATATTTGGATACCGAATAGCAGAGCCTACCATGCTTCTACTACTTTAACTACCAACTCTGACAAATTGGTTTAATATTAGAAATTGCATAAAGTTGATGAACTTCATTATGTGTATTTGCGCCACTAAAAGATGGACGATACAATTTGGCTACCACCACCATATACAAAAAACATTTGTTTTTTACATACTATATATAAGAACAATAATATATAAAATATATTATCATTATTATTAATATAATATATAATCAAACTTATATATATACAAGGAAGTGTAATATTATATATAAAATATAACCTTATATATTACATACACACATACCTTTAATATAGATGTTTTCGTTTTTTATATTCTCGAATCATCAAGCAAAGGATAAGCTTCAGTGGATCGCAGTATGGCAGCTGCTCAACCACTTACAACACCTTGCCTGTTATAAAAGTCGTTTACAATTGATTCTAGGCTTTGTCATTGTATTAAATAATGTTTTAATATATAACTAGCGCGGCATCAGGTGATCGAAGATCCTCCCAATTTACTATGTTATATGTAACATTGGCATCACATCCATTGTCGTCTATTAAATAAATAATAAACTTTTAATGGTTTAGAAGCCATACAATGCAAATTGCCCCTTATTTATCATTGCAGTCCAGCACGGATACGACCTTAGAGGCGTTCAGGCATAATCCAACGGACGTAGCGTCATACCACTGTTCGCTCGAACAAGTATTGTGCCATTGGTCCGTACCTGCGGTTCCTCTCGTACTACGCAGGAATGCTGTCGCAACAACGTTTTGTCATTAGTAGGGTAAAACTAACCTGTCTCACGACGGTCTAAACCCAGCTCACGTTCCCTTGCATGGGTGAACAATCCAACGCTTGGTGAATTTTGCTTCACAATGATAGGAAGAGCCGACATCGAAGGATCAAAAAGCGACGTCGCTATGAACGCTTGGCCGCCACAAGCCAGTTATCCCTATGGTAACTTTTCTGACACCTCTTGTTAAAAACTCTTTAAACCAAAAGGATCGATAGGCCGAGCTTTTGCTGTCCCTGTGTGTACTGAACACCGAGATCAAGTCAGCATTTGCCCTTTTGCTCTATGTGTGGTTTCTGTCCGCACTGAGCTGGCCTTGGGACACCTCCGTTATTATTTGAGAGATGTACCGCCCCAGTCAAACTCCCTACCTGGCAATGTCCTTGAATTGGATCATACCTGAGTAATTGGAGTTATACCAAATTTTCAAATCAAAAGTACATAAATGCACTCTCTCATTGAAGAATTTGTTTGCGATTATATAACAAACTCGTGATACTTTGATCAAGAAGCTTGCATCAAAACCCAATACCATAAGATATAATAAATATATCCGTATAATGGCTAGGAAATGATACACGTTCCATTTAATCAAGTAAGTAAGGAAACAATAAGAGTAGTGGTATTTCATTGTCGATACTAAACCGAAATCTAATATCTCCCACTTATTCTACACCTCTTATGTCTCCTTACACTGCCAGATTAGAGTCAAGCTCAAAAGGGTCTTCTTTCCCCGCTAATTATTCCAAGCCCGTTCCCTTGGCTGTGGTTTCGCTAGATAGTAGATAGGGACAGTAGGAATCTCGTTAATCCATTCATGCGCGTCACTAATTAGATGACGAGGCATTTGGCTACCTTAAGAGAGTCATAGTTACTCCCGCCGTTGACCCGCGCTTACTTGAATTTCTTCACTTTGACATTCAGAGCACTGGGCAGAAATCACATTGTGTCAACACCCGCTAGGGCCATCACAATGCTTTGTTTTAATTAGACAGTCGGATTCCCCAAGTCCGTGCCAGTTCTGAATTGATTGTTAATTGATAATCGTTATAATTTAAAAGAACTAATTAGTTGCCCAATTAGTATTCTTAAAAATTTTAGCAAGAAAGTTCCACAATTGGCTACGTAACTAAACTATCCGGGGAACAAGAAACTACCATAAATGATAGAAACTCTATTTACCCAGAACGAGCACATAAACCATGTTATTGTTTCCCAATCAAGCCCGACTATCTCAATCTTCAGAGCCAATCCTTATCCCGAAGTTACGGATCTAATTTGCCGACTTCCCTTACCTACATTATTCTATCGACTAGAGACTCTTCACCTTGGAGACCAGCTGCGGATATTGGTACGGCCTGTTGAGAAGTTTGCGTGTCCCCACCATAAATTTTCAAGGTCCGAGGAGAAAATATCGACACAACAGTATATGTCATGCTCTTCTAGCCCATCTACCATATCTCTCTGCGAAAGACTTCCATGGTAGTACGGCTATAAAACAGAAAAGAAAACTCTTCCGATACCTCTCGACGGCTTCTTTATGGTCGTTCCTGTTGCCAGGATGAGCACGAGGCCCATATTTAATAACAAACGGATACTCAACAGGTTACGGAATTGGAACCGTATTCCCTTTCGTTCAAAATTATTCAAGTGTAATAAGATACATACAATAATAAAATACATGACAATTTTTTACTTGAAAATTTTCGGCTTTCGCCTTGAACTTAGGACCGACTAACTCGTGATCAACCACTGTTCACACGAAACCCTTCTCCACTTCAGTCCTCCAAGGTCTCATTCGATTATTTGCTACTACCACCAAGATCTGTACCAATGGCGGCTCCATGCAGGCTTACGCCAAACACTTCTAAGCACACCATTGTACCTTCCTACTCACTAAAGTTTCAAAATTTATATTACAAGTAACATAAATCATCTACTTTAGCGGTAATGTATAGGTATACAACTTAAGCGCCATCCATTTTAAGGGCTAGTTGCTTCGGCAGGTGAGTTGTTACACACTCCTTAGCGGATTTCGACTTCCATGATCACCGTCCTGCTGTTTTAAGCAACCAACGCCTTTCATGGTTTCTGAATGAGTTGTTAATTTGGGCACCGTAACATTACGTTTGGTTCATCCCACAGCGCCAGTTCTGCTTACCAAAAGTGGCCCACTGGGCACATTATATCATAACCTTAAACTTCATATCAAGAAAGTTAAGGTTCTTACCCATTTAAAGTTTGAGAATAGGTTAAGATCGTTTCGACCCTAAGGCCTCTAATCATTCGCTTTACCAGATAAGATTATTTTATACAACAGTTAAATGCACCAGCTATCCTGAGGGAAACTTCGGAAGGAACCAGCTACTAGATGGTTCGATTGGTCTTTCGCCCCTATACTCAATTCTGACAATCGATTTGCACGTCAGAACTGTTTCGGTCTTCCATCAGGGTTTCCCCTGACTTCAACCTGATCAAGTATAGTTCACCATCTTTCGGGTCACAGCATATATGCTCAAGGTACGTTCCAGTTAGAGGTATAAATAATATAAATATTATCATACATAACTATATAGAACGCCCCGGGATTGTGTTAATCAACTATAAATAGTTAAAAAACTAATCCCATTAATAGCCAAGTTAATTACGCTATTAGGTTTTTATCCCAATAACTTGCACATATGTTAGACTCCTTGGTCCGTGTTTCAAGACGGGTCCCGAAGGTATCCTGAATCTTTCGCATTGTTAATCATACAAATGCTTATAATAAACACAAAAATCAATGATAATTATGCCATTATATAATTCCGAGAAATTAACGCACTGTACTCATATAAATCTATCAGCACTTTATCAAATTTATGACATTTATTTTATGTTAAAATGCAAGCATTCTAATTCAAATAAGCAATTATCTACAATTTTTTGATAAATTTATTGATACTAATAGATTACAATGTCCTTATATGGAAAAAATGCACACTATTATTATAATATAGATTATATATTACAATTCTAATGATGAATTTTCCATAACGGATATTCAGGTTCATCGGGCTTAACCTCTAAGCAGTTTCACGTACTATTTAACTCTCTATTCAGAGTTCTTTTCAACTTTCCCTCACGGTACTTGTTTACTATCGGTCTCATGGTTATATTTAGTTTTAGATGGAGTTTACCACCCACTTAGTGCTGCACTATCAAGCAACACGACTCTTTGGAAACACCATCTAGTAATCATTAACGTTATACGGGCCTGGCACCCTCTATGGGTAAATGGCCTCATTTAAGAAGGACTTAAATCGTTAATTTCTCATACTAGAATATTGATGTTCCATACACTGCATCTCACATTTGCCATATAGACAAAGTGACTTAGTGCTGAACTGATTTCTTTTCGCTCGCCGCTACTAAGAAAATCCTTGTTAGTTTCTTTTCCTCCCCTAATTAATATGCTTAAATTCAGGGGGTAGTCCCATATGAGTTGAGGTTGTATAATTATGTTATATTCGTTAAAAAACAAAACAAAATGTTTATATTTTAACAATCTGAAATATACTATATTTTGAAGTTCCATAATATTGAACGATTTTATCTTCTTCTAATTATTAATAAGAGGCAATTCTAGTTTAAAAAATAATTTTTTATGCTAGACATTCCTCAGTATTATTTGATTAGAATAAAGAAAATATAATTCTTCAAATTCCTCATACAAATATATACAACATAGAGGCATAGTATTTTCATTTATTATTTAATATTATGAATATGTTATGTGCAGAGTTTTGCAACTCCACACATATATTATCCAATAATATACCATATGCTTAAAATTCCAAAGAACTTTAAGCAACTTATTTAGCATAGTCTTACAACCCTCAACCATATGTAGTCCAAGCAGCACTCTAAAATTAATTAAAGTACATAACAGCATGGACTGCGATATGCGTTCAAAATGTCGATGTTCATGTGTCCTGCAGTTCACACGATGACGCACAGTTTGCTGCGTTCTTCATCGACCCATGAGCCGAGTGATCCACCGCTTAGAGTGATACAAATTTTTGTTTATTTCATTACGTCATAAATTATTTT
>JAEIFK010000661.1:12500-22500 GCA_018901825.1 Drosophila funebris | reverse complement strand
TGGCTTAATCTTTGAGACAAGCATATAACTACTGGCAGGATCAACCAGAATAATGTTATTTTCTATGTGTACAATAAATAAATATTTACACATAAATATAATTTTAATAAATAAAATACATGACAAATTAATATTATTTTTGAATAAAAAAATTTATGTATTTATAAAAAACGACGAATATGGCTATACATTTATATAGCAATCACGTTCGTAAGTTATACAATGTTGACATCTTTTTATACATATAAATTATATACATATTTAAATTCGTTCAAAAATATCTTTTTATTGACACTTACTTAATATAACTTTATCACACGTACATTATTTAAATTCAACATAAAATTGAATACAAATTTATTTTATTTTGATGACAAACTGATAATTTATCTATGTTGCAATATATATGTGTAATAATATTATATTAAATAAAACCTTTACCCACAATAATATATATTATTGTGTTAAAAAGTTTATAATTGAAATATCTTTAAAAACATAGCCACTTTAATCCTAGAATTAGAGAATTGAAAACGAGTCAATTTTCCGACAAGGATCCACATGTCAAACATTATATTTGTATAATTAACAATATAATATTGATATGATGTTTAAAAAAATTGAATAATCCGATAATAGGAAACCTATTTAGTATATGTTGAAAGAAATATTAAATATATCAAATCAAATACCTTGGCTAATTTCACTATTATCTTTTTAGTTGTATCGCAGCCAAGCGCTCAATGACGACAAATAACGAATATTCATTAATAATGACAAATATGTATGAATCCGAAACATACAACAGATGAGCACACACTGCCCATCATGTATAGGTTTTGTGACACGCTTTCTAAAATGCCATCCTTTTATCATATGCCACCCCTTAACATAATTATATGGGTGCACTAATTTAATAATGCACCTTTAAACTTCATTATTTTGCCCCAGTATTATATAAATTAACCTATGCCGGCAAGACATCACTCCACAGTCATATGAAATTTATATGTTGAAAATTTTTCATATGACATGTCTTGCGCGACACCACTCCACTATATAGGTTTTGTGACACGCTTTCTCAAATTCTTTCATTTTATCATATGCCACCCCTTAACATAATTATATGGGTGCATTAATTTAATAATGCACCTTTAAACTTCATTATTTTGCCCCAGTATTATATAAATTAACCTATGCCGGCAAGACATCACTCCACAGTCATATGAAATTTATATGTTGAAAATTTTTCATATGACATGTCTTGCGCGACACCACTCCACTATATAGGTTTTGTGACACGCTTTCTCAAATTCTTTCATTTTATCATATGCCACCCCTTAACATAATTATATGGGTGCACTAATTTAATAATGCACCTTTAAACTTCATTATTTTGCCCCAGTATTATATAAATTAACCTATGCCGGGCAAAACATCACTCCACAGTCATATGAAATTTATATGTTGAAAATTTTTCATATGACATGTCTTGCGCGACACCACTCCACTATATAGGTTTTGTGACACGCTTTCTCAAATTCTTTCATTTTATCATATGCCACCCCTTAACATAATTATATGGGTGCACTAATTTAATAATGCACCTTTAAACTTCATTATTTTGCCCCAGTATTATATAAATTAACCTATGCCGGCAAGACATCACTCCACAGTCATATGAAATTTATATGTTGAAAATTTTTCATATGACATGTCTTGCGCGACACCACTCCACTATATAGGTTTTGTGACACGCTTTCTCAAATTCTTTCATTTTATCATATGCCACCCCTTAACATAATTATATGGGTGCACTAATTTAATAATGCACCTTTAAACTTCATTATTTTGCCCCAGTATTATATAAATTAACCTATGCCGGCAAGATATCACTCCACAGTCATATGAAATTTATATGTTGAAAATTTTTCATATGACATGTCTTGCGCGACACCACTCCACTATATAGGTTTTGTGACACGCTTTCTCAAATTCTTTCATTTTATCATATGCCACCCCTTAACATAATTATATGGGTGCACTAATTTAATAATGCACCTTTAAACTTCATTATTTTGCCCCAGTATTATATAAATTAACCTATGCCGGCAAGACATCACTCCACAGTCATATGAAATTTATATGTTGAAAATTTTTCATATGACATGTCTTGCGCGACACCACTCCACTATATAGGTTTTGTGACACGCTTTCTCAAATTCTTTCATTTTATCATATGCCACCCCTTAACATAATTATATGGGTGCACTAATTTAATAATGCACCTTTAAACTTCATTATTTTGCCCCAGTATTATATAAATTAACCTATGCCGGCAAGACATCACTCCACAGTCATATGAAATTTATATGTTGAAAATTTTTCATATGACATGTCTTGCGCGACACCACTCCACTATATAGGTTTTGTGACACGCTTTCTCAAATTCTTTCATTTTATCATATGCCACCCCTTAACATAATTATATGGGTGCACTAATTTAATAATGCACCTTTAAACTTCATTATTTTGCCCCAGTATTATATAAATTAACCTATGCCGGCAAGACATCACCCACAGTCATATGATACAAGACACACTCCACAGTCATATGAAATTTATATGTTGAAAATTTTTCATATGACATGTCTTGCGCGACACCACTCCACTATATAGGTTTTGTGACACGCTTTCTCAAATTCTTTCATTTTATCATATGCCACCCCTTAACATAATTATATGGGTGCACTAATTTAATAATGCACCTTTAAACTTCATTATTTTGCCCCAGTATTATATAAATTAACCTATGCCGGCAAGACATCACTCCACAGTCATATGAAATTTATATGTTGAAAATTTTTCATATGACATGTCTTGCGCGACACCACTCCACTATATAGGTTTTGTGACACGCTTTCTCAAATTCTTTCATTTTATCATATGCCACCCCTTAACATAATTATATGGGTGCACTAATTTAATAATGCACCTTTAAACTTCATTATTTTGCCCCAGTATTATATAAATTAACCTATGCCGGCAAGACATCACTCCACAGTCATATGAAATTTATATGTTGAAAATTTTTCATATGACATGTCTTGCGCGACACCACTCCACTATATAGGTTTTGTGACACGCTTTCTCAAATTCTTTCATTTTATCATATGCCACCCCTTAACATAATTATATGGGTGCATTAATTTAATAACGCACCTTTAAACTTCATTATTTTGCCCCAGTATTATATAAATTAACCTATGCCGGCAAGATATCACTCCACAGTCATATGAAATTTATATGTTGAAAATTTTTCATATGACATGTCTTGCGCGACACCACTCCACTATATAGGTTTTGTGACACGCTTTCTCAAATTCTTTCATTTTATCATATGCCACCCCTTAACATAATTATATGGGTGCACTAATTTAATAATGCACCTTTAAACTTCATTATTTTGCCCCAGTATTATATAAATTAACCTATGCCGGCAAGACATCACTCCACAGTCATATGAAATTTATATGTTGAAAATTTTTCATATGACATGTCTTGCGCGACACCACTCCACTATATAGGTTTTGTGACACGCTTTCTCAAATTCTTTCATTTTATCATATGCCACCCCTTAACATAATTATATGGGTGCACTAATTTAATAATGCACCTTTAAACTTCATTATTTTGCCCCAGTATTATATAAATTAACCTATGCCGGCAAGACATCACTCCACAGTCATATGAAATTTATATGTTGAAAATTTTTCATATGACATGTCTTGCGCGACACCACTCCACTATATAGGTTTTGTGACACGCTTTCTCAAATTCTTTCATTTTATCATATGCCACCCCTTAACATAATTATATGGGTGCACTAATTTAATAATGCACCTTTAAACTTCATTATTTTGCCCCAGTATTATATAAATTAACCTATGCCGGCAAGACATCACTCCACAGTCATATGAAATTTATATGTTGAAAATTTTTCATATGACATGTCTTGCGCGACACCACTCCACTATATAGGTTTTGTGACACGCTTTCTCAAATTCTTTCATTTTATCATATGCCACCCCTTAATTTAATTATATGGGTGCACTAATTTAATAACGCACCTTTAAACTTCATTATTTTGCCCCAGTATTATATAAATTAACCTATGCCGGCAAGATATCACTCCACAATCATATGAAATTTATATGTTGAAAATTTTTCATATGACATGTCTTGCGCGACACCACTCCACTATATAGGTTTTGTGACACGCTTTCTCAAATTCTTTCATTTTATCATATGCCACCCCTTAACATAATTATATGGGTGCACTAATTTAATAACGCACCTTTAAACTTCATTATTTTGCCCCAGTATTATATAAATTAACCTATGCCGGCAAGATATCACTCCACAGTCATATGAAATTTATATGTTGAAAATTTTTCATATGACATGTCTTGCGCGACACCACTCCACTATATAGGTTTTGTGACACACTTTCTCAAATTCTTTCATTTTATCATATGCCACCCCTTTACATAATTATATGGGTGCACTAATTTAATAATGCACCTTTAAACTTCATTATTTCGCCCCAGTATTACATAAATTAACCTATGTCGACAAGACATCACTGCATTCCACATATATGTGTCTACCATATACATGTTTGAAATAACTTATATTATTAAAGTGGTCTTTATTATATTTAATATGCGTCACTAATAAGATGACGAAATATTTGGATACCGAATAGCAGAGCCTCCCCTACCATGCTTCTACTACTTTAACTACCAACTCTGACAAATTGGTTTAATATTAGAAATTGCATAGAGTTGATAAACTTCATTATGTATGTGCGCCACTAAAAGATGGACGATACAATTGGCTACCATATATATATATATGTTTAAAATAACTTATATTAAAGAGGACTTTATTATAGTTTATATGCGTCACTAATAAGATGACGAAATATTTGGATACCGAATAGCAGAGCCTACCATGTTTCTACTACTTTAATTACCAACTCTGACAAATTGGTTTAATATTAGAAATTGCATAAAGTTGATAAACTTCATTATGTATTTGCGCCACTAAAAGATGGACGATACAATTGGCTACCATATATATATGTTTAAAATAACTTTTATTAAAGAGGACTTTATTATAGTTTATATGCGTCACTAATAAGATGACGAAATATTTGGATACCGAATAGCAGAGCCTACCATGCTTCTACTACTTTAATTACCAACTCTGACAAATTGGTTTAATATTAGAAATTGCATAAAGTTGATAAACTTCATTATGTATTTGCGCCACTAAAAGATGGACGATACAATTGGCTACCATATATATATGTTTAAAATAACTTATATTAAAGAGGACTTTATTATAGTTTATATGCGTCACTAATAAGATGACGAAATATTTGGATACCGAATAGCAGAGCCTACCATGCTTCTACTACTGTAATTACCAACTCTGACAAATTGGTTTAATATTAGAAATTGCATAAAGTTGATAAACTTCATTATGTATTTGCGCCACTAAAAGATGGACGATACAATTGGCTACCATATATATATGCTTAAAATAACTTATATTAAAGAGGACTTTATTATAGTTTATATGCGTCACTAATAAGATGACGAAATATTTGGATACCGAATAGCAGAGCCTACCATGCTTCTACTACTTTAACTACCAACTCTGACAAATTGGTTTAATATTAGAAATTGCATAAAGTTGATAAACTTCATTATGTATTTGCGCCACTAAAAGATGGACGATACAATTGGCTACCATATATATATGCTTAAAATAACTTATATTAAAGAGGACTTTATTATAGTTTGTATGCGTCACTAATAAGATGACGAAATATTTGGATACCGAATAGCAGAGCCTACCATGCTTCTACTACTTTAACTACCAACTCTGACAAATTGGTTTAATATTAGAAATTGCATAAAGTTGATGAACTTCATTATGTGTATTTGCGCCACTAAAAGATGGACGATACAATTTGGCTACCACCACCATATACAAAAAACATTTGTTTTTTACATACTATATATAAGAACAATAATATATAAAATATATTATCATTATTATTAATATAATATATAATCAAACTTATATATATACAAGGAAGTGTAATATTATATATAAAATATAACCTTATATATTACATACACACATACCTTTAATATAGATGTTTTCGTTTTTTATATTCTCGAATCATCAAGCAAAGGATAAGCTTCAGTGGATCGCAGTATGGCAGCTGCTCAACCACTTACAACACCTTGCCTGTTATAAAAGTCGTTTACAATTGATTCTAGGCTTTGTCATTGTATTAAATAATGTTTTAATATATAACTAGCGCGGCATCAGGTGATCGAAGATCCTCCCAATTTACTATGTTATATGTAACATTGGCATCACATCCATTGTCGTCTATTAAATAAATAATAAACTTTTAATGGTTTAGAAGCCATACAATGCAAATTGCCCCTTATTTATCATTGCAGTCCAGCACGGATACGACCTTAGAGGCGTTCAGGCATAATCCAACGGACGTAGCGTCATACCACTGTTCGCTCGAACAAGTATTGTGCCATTGGTCCGTACCTGCGGTTCCTCTCGTACTACGCAGGAATGCTGTCGCAACAACGTTTTGTCATTAGTAGGGTAAAACTAACCTGTCTCACGACGGTCTAAACCCAGCTCACGTTCCCTTGCATGGGTGAACAATCCAACGCTTGGTGAATTTTGCTTCACAATGATAGGAAGAGCCGACATCGAAGGATCAAAAAGCGACGTCGCTATGAACGCTTGGCCGCCACAAGCCAGTTATCCCTATGGTAACTTTTCTGACACCTCTTGTTAAAAACTCTTTAAACCAAAAGGATCGATAGGCCGAGCTTTTGCTGTCCCTGTGTGTACTGAACACCGAGATCAAGTCAGCATTTGCCCTTTTGCTCTATGTGTGGTTTCTGTCCGCACTGAGCTGGCCTTGGGACACCTCCGTTATTATTTGAGAGATGTACCGCCCCAGTCAAACTCCCTACCTGGCAATGTCCTTGAATTGGATCATACCTGAGTAATTGGAGTTATACCAAATTTTCAAATCAAAAGTACATAAATGCACTCTCTCATTGAAGAATTTGTTTGCGATTATATAACAAACTCGTGATACTTTGATCAAGAAGCTTGCATCAAAACCCAATACCATAAGATATAATAAATATATCCGTATAATGGCTAGGAAATGATACACGTTCCATTTAATCAAGTAAGTAAGGAAACAATAAGAGTAGTGGTATTTCATTGTCGATACTAAACCGAAATCTAATATCTCCCACTTATTCTACACCTCTTATGTCTCCTTACACTGCCAGATTAGAGTCAAGCTCAAAAGGGTCTTCTTTCCCCGCTAATTATTCCAAGCCCGTTCCCTTGGCTGTGGTTTCGCTAGATAGTAGATAGGGACAGTAGGAATCTCGTTAATCCATTCATGCGCGTCACTAATTAGATGACGAGGCATTTGGCTACCTTAAGAGAGTCATAGTTACTCCCGCCGTTGACCCGCGCTTACTTGAATTTCTTCACTTTGACATTCAGAGCACTGGGCAGAAATCACATTGTGTCAACACCCGCTAGGGCCATCACAATGCTTTGTTTTAATTAGACAGTCGGATTCCCCAAGTCCGTGCCAGTTCTGAATTGATTGTTAATTGATAATCGTTATAATTTAAAAGAACTAATTAGTTGCCCAATTAGTATTCTTAAAAATTTTAGCAAGAAAGTTCCACAATTGGCTACGTAACTAAACTATCCGGGGAACAAGAAACTACCATAAATGATAGAAACTCTATTTACCCAGAACGAGCACATAAACCATGTTATTGTTTCCCAATCAAGCCCGACTATCTCAATCTTCAGAGCCAATCCTTATCCCGAAGTTACGGATCTAATTTGCCGACTTCCCTTACCTACATTATTCTATCGACTAGAGACTCTTCACCTTGGAGACCAGCTGCGGATATTGGTACGGCCTGTTGAGAAGTTTGCGTGTCCCCACCATAAATTTTCAAGGTCCGAGGAGAAAATATCGACACAACAGTATATGTCATGCTCTTCTAGCCCATCTACCATATCTCTCTGCGAAAGACTTCCATGGTAGTACGGCTATAAAACAGAAAAGAAAACTCTTCCGATACCTCTCGACGGCTTCTTTATGGTCGTTCCTGTTGCCAGGATGAGCACGAGGCCCATATTTAATAACAAACGGATACTCAACAGGTTACGGAATTGGAACCGTATTCCCTTTCGTTCAAAATTATTCAAGTGTAATAAGATACATACAATAATAAAATACATGACAATTTTTTACTTGAAAATTTTCGGCTTTCGCCTTGAACTTAGGACCGACTAACTCGTGATCAACCACTGTTCACACGAAACCCTTCTCCACTTCAGTCCTCCAAGGTCTCATTCGATTATTTGCTACTACCACCAAGATCTGTACCAATGGCGGCTCCATGCAGGCTTACGCCAAACACTTCTAAGCACACCATTGTACCTTCCTACTCACTAAAGTTTCAAAATTTATATTACAAGTAACATAAATCATCTACTTTAGCGGTAATGTATAGGTATACAACTTAAGCGCCATCCATTTTAAGGGCTAGTTGCTTCGGCAGGTGAGTTGTTACACACTCCTTAGCGGATTTCGACTTCCATGATCACCGTCCTGCTGTTTTAAGCAACCAACGCCTTTCATGGTTTCTGAATGAGTTGTTAATTTGGGCACCGTAACATTACGTTTGGTTCATCCCACAGCGCCAGTTCTGCTTACCAAAAGTGGCCCACTGGGCACATTATATCATAACCTTAAACTTCATATCAAGAAAGTTAAGGTTCTTACCCATTTAAAGTTTGAGAATAGGTTAAGATCGTTTCGACCCTAAGGCCTCTAATCATTCGCTTTACCAGATAAGATTATTTTATACAACAGTTAAATGCACCAGCTATCCTGAGGGAAACTTCGGAAGGAACCAGCTACTAGATGGTTCGATTGGTCTTTCGCCCCTATACTCAATTCTGACAATCGATTTGCACGTCAGAACTGTTTCGGTCTTCCATCAGGGTTTCCCCTGACTTCAACCTGATCAAGTATAGTTCACCATCTTTCGGGTCACAGCATATATGCTCAAGGTACGTTCCAGTTAGAGGTATAAATAATATAAATATTATCATACATAACTATATAGAACGCCCCGGGATTGTGTTAATCAACTATAAATAGTTAAAAAACTAATCCCATTAATAGCCAAGTTAATTACGCTATTAGGTTTTTATCCCAATAACTTGCACATATGTTAGACTCCTTGGTCCGTGTTTCAAGACGGGTCCCGAAGGTATCCTGAATCTTTCGCATTGTTAATCATACAAATGCTTATAATAAACACAAAAATCAATGATAATTATGCCATTATATAATTCCGAGAAATTAACGCACTGTACTCATATAAATCTATCAGCACTTTATCAAATTTATGACATTTATTTTATGTTAAAATGCAAGCATTCTAATTCAAATAAGCAATTATCTACAATTTTTTGATAAATTTATTGATACTAATAGATTACAATGTCCTTATATGGAAAAAATGCACACTATTATTATAATATAGATTATATATTACAATTCTAATGATGAATTTTCCATAACGGATATTCAGGTTCATCGGGCTTAACCTCTAAGCAGTTTCACGTACTATTTAACTCTCTATTCAGAGTTCTTTTCAACTTTCCCTCACGGTACTTGTTTACTATCGGTCTCATGGTTATATTTAGTTTTAGATGGAGTTTACCACCCACTTAGTGCTGCACTATCAAGCAACACGACTCTTTGGAAACACCATCTAGTAATCATTAACGTTATACGGGCCTGGCACCCTCTATGGGTAAATGGCCT
>JAEIFK010000661.1:0-7500 GCA_018901825.1 Drosophila funebris | reverse complement strand
TTATATGTTGAAAATTTTCATCATATGACATGTCTTGCGCGACACCACTCCACTATATAGGTTTTGTGACACGCTTTCTCAAATTCTTTCATTTTATCATATGCCACCCCTTAACATAATTATATGGGTGCACTAATTTAATAATGCACCTTTAAACTTCATTATTTTGCCCCAGTATTATATAAATTAACCTATGCCGGCAAGACATCACTCCACAGTCATATGAAATTTATATGTTGAAAATTTTTCATATGACATGTCTTGCGCGACACCACTCCACTATATAGGTTTTGTGACACGCTTTCTCAAATTCTTTCATTTTATCATATGCCACCCCTTAACATAATTATATGGGTGCACTAATTTAATAATGCACCTTTAAACTTCATTATTTTGCCCCAGTATTATATAAATTAACCTATGCCGGCAAGACATCACTCCACAGTCATATGAAATTTATATGTTGAAAATTTTTCATATGACATGTCTTGCGCGACACCACTCCACTATATAGGTTTTGTGACACGCTTTCTCAAATTCTTTCATTTTTCATCTTATCATATGCCACCCCTTAACATAATTATATGGGTGCACTAATTTAATAATGCACCTTTAAACTTCATTATTTTGCCCCAGTATTATATAAATTAACCTATGCCGGCAAGACATCACTCCACAGTCATATGAAATTTATATGTTGAAAATTTTTCATATGACATGTCTTGCGCGACACCACTCCACTATATAGGTTTTGTGACACGCTTTCTCAAATTCTTTCATTTTATCATATGCCACCCCTTAATTTAATTATATGGGTGCACTAATTTAATAACGCACCTTTAAACTTCATTATTTTGCCCCAGTATTATATAAATTAACCTATGCCGGCAAGATATCACTCCACAATCATATGAAATTTATATGTTGAAAATTTTTCATATGACATGTCTTGCGCGACACCACTCCACTATATAGGTTTTGTGACACGCTTTCTCAAATTCTTTCATTTTATCATATGCCACCCCTTAACATAATTATATGGGTGCACTAATTTAATAACGCACCTTTAAACTTCATTATTTTGCCCCAGTATTATATAAATTAACCTATGCCGGCAAGATATCACTCCACAGTCATATGAAATTTATATGTTGAAAATTTTTCATATGACATGTCTTGCGCGACACCACTCCACTATATAGGTTTTGTGACACACTTTCTCAAATTCTTTCATTTTATCATATGCCACCCCTTTACATAATTATATGGGTGCACTAATTTAATAATGCACCTTTAAACTTCATTATTTCGCCCCAGTATTACATAAATTAACCTATGTCGACAAGACATCACTGCATTCCACATATATGTGTCTACCATATACATGTTTGAAATAACTTATATTATTAAAGTGGTCTTTATTATATTTAATATGCGTCACTAATAAGATGACGAAATATTTGGATACCGAATAGCAGAGCCTCCCCTACCATGCTTCTACTACTTTAACTACCAACTCTGACAAATTGGTTTAATATTAGAAATTGCATAGAGTTGATAAACTTCATTATGTATGTGCGCCACTAAAAGATGGACGATACAATTGGCTACCATATATATATATATGTTTAAAATAACTTATATTAAAGAGGACTTTATTATAGTTTATATGCGTCACTAATAAGATGACGAAATATTTGGATACCGAATAGCAGAGCCTACCATGTTTCTACTACTTTAATTACCAACTCTGACAAATTGGTTTAATATTAGAAATTGCATAAAGTTGATAAACTTCATTATGTATTTGCGCCACTAAAAGATGGACGATACAATTGGCTACCATATATATATGTTTAAAATAACTTTTATTAAAGAGGACTTTATTATAGTTTATATGCGTCACTAATAAGATGACGAAATATTTGGATACCGAATAGCAGAGCCTACCATGCTTCTACTACTTTAATTACCAACTCTGACAAATTGGTTTAATATTAGAAATTGCATAAAGTTGATAAACTTCATTATGTATTTGCGCCACTAAAAGATGGACGATACAATTGGCTACCATATATATATGTTTAAAATAACTTTTATTAAAGAGGACTTTATTATAGTTTATATGCGTCACTAATAAGATGACGAAATATTTGGATACCGAATAGCAGAGCCTACCATGCTTCTACTACTGTAATTACCAACTCTGACAAATTGGTTTAATATTAGAAATTGCATAAAGTTGATAAACTTCATTATGTATTTGCGCCACTAAAAGATGGACGATACAATTGGCTACCATATATATATGCTTAAAATAACTTATATTAAAGAGGACTTTATTATAGTTTATATGCGTCACTAATAAGATGACGAAATATTTGGATACCGAATAGCAGAGCCTACCATGCTTCTACTACTTTAACTACCAACTCTGACAAATTGGTTTAATATTAGAAATTGCATAAAGTTGATAAACTTCATTATGTATTTGCGCCACTAAAAGATGGACGATACAATTGGCTACCATATATATATGCTTAAAATAACTTATATTAAAGAGGACTTTATTATAGTTTGTATGCGTCACTAATAAGATGACGAAATATTTGGATACCGAATAGCAGAGCCTACCATGCTTCTACTACTTTAACTACCAACTCTGACAAATTGGTTTAATATTAGAAATTGCATAAAGTTGATGAACTTCATTATGTGTATTTGCGCCACTAAAAGATGGACGATACAATTTGGCTACCACCACCATATACAAAAAACATTTGTTTTTTACATACTATATATAAGAACAATAATATATAAAATATATTATCATTATTATTAATATAATATATAATCAAACTTATATATATACAAGGAAGTGTAATATTATATATAAAATATAACCTTATATATTACATACACACATACCTTTAATATAGATGTTTTCGTTTTTTATATTCTCGAATCATCAAGCAAAGGATAAGCTTCAGTGGATCGCAGTATGGCAGCTGCTCAACCACTTACAACACCTTGCCTGTTATAAAAGTCGTTTACAATTGATTCTAGGCTTTGTCATTGTATTAAATAATGTTTTAATATATAACTAGCGCGGCATCAGGTGATCGAAGATCCTCCCAATTTACTATGTTATATGTAACATTGGCATCACATCCATTGTCGTCTATTAAATAAATAATAAACTTTTAATGGTTTAGAAGCCATACAATGCAAATTGCCCCTTATTTATCATTGCAGTCCAGCACGGATACGACCTTAGAGGCGTTCAGGCATAATCCAACGGACGTAGCGTCATACCACTGTTCGCTCGAACAAGTATTGTGCCATTGGTCCGTACCTGCGGTTCCTCTCGTACTACGCAGGAATGCTGTCGCAACAACGTTTTGTCATTAGTAGGGTAAAACTAACCTGTCTCACGACGGTCTAAACCCAGCTCACGTTCCCTTGCATGGGTGAACAATCCAACGCTTGGTGAATTTTGCTTCACAATGATAGGAAGAGCCGACATCGAAGGATCAAAAAGCGACGTCGCTATGAACGCTTGGCCGCCACAAGCCAGTTATCCCTATGGTAACTTTTCTGACACCTCTTGTTAAAAACTCTTTAAACCAAAAGGATCGATAGGCCGAGCTTTTGCTGTCCCTGTGTGTACTGAACACCGAGATCAAGTCAGCATTTGCCCTTTTGCTCTATGTGTGGTTTCTGTCCGCACTGAGCTGGCCTTGGGACACCTCCGTTATTATTTGAGAGATGTACCGCCCCAGTCAAACTCCCTACCTGGCAATGTCCTTGAATTGGATCATACCTGAGTAATTGGAGTTATACCAAATTTTCAAATCAAAAGTACATAAATGCACTCTCTCATTGAAGAATTTGTTTGCGATTATATAACAAACTCGTGATACTTTGATCAAGAAGCTTGCATCAAAACCCAATACCATAAGATATAATAAATATATCCGTATAATGGCTAGGAAATGATACACGTTCCATTTAATCAAGTAAGTAAGGAAACAATAAGAGTAGTGGTATTTCATTGTCGATACTAAACCGAAATCTAATATCTCCCACTTATTCTACACCTCTTATGTCTCCTTACACTGCCAGATTAGAGTCAAGCTCAAAAGGGTCTTCTTTCCCCGCTAATTATTCCAAGCCCGTTCCCTTGGCTGTGGTTTCGCTAGATAGTAGATAGGGACATGAAAGTCAATGTGTTTAACGTGAGCTCCTGCCACGTTGGCTTAATCTCACGGTGCTACCACTGGATTAATTTAAGCGTCAATCACCGCCCTCTTGGAAACACTTCCGCAAGTACCAAATTACAGTCACTACTGTTTGGTCGTGACTTCCTCCTTGGTAGGGAGCGAGGCCTATCTTACACCTCTGCCGGTCTATGGGTCGCGGCACCCGGTTGTATAGCGCAACTCCACGCCGAGCCTAGGCTCTACCCGCACTTGGGTGATAAACCACAACCACCACGATACTCCCCGAAGGGCCGCACCAAAGGCCAGAACGGAACATGTCCGCGGGCAACTGGCCACCCGTGGTACCGGAATAAAAGCCTCCGGTCAGGCCTCGTGCCACAAGGACACTCCCAATTTTAACTCCAAAACAGTTACGGGTTGGTGACCCCACAACAATAAACATAGCTGAAAGGAATAGTACGCAGACCAGTAAGAACCAGTCTGCAGATGGTACAGTATACAACATGCTCATGGACATGCCTTCTCACTGGGGGGAGCGAGGTCTATTCCCACCTCTTCCGCAATCGCGGCATTACTGTAATTGATCAATGATCAAACCGCACAAAACGGCCAGCTATGTTCCCAACAGATCCCTAAGGACTTTAGCATAGTGGGCAGGGAGCTGAGACCGCCCCCTGTAATCCCAAGATGCCCGTGGTACCAGACAAGTCCTCTGGTCAGGACTCGTAACCCGAAGGTTACTACCAGTAAAGCTCCATGAAACTTGGGGACTGGTAACCCATTGTGGCAACGCAAAGCCAGCAAAGTGCCAAGCATACCATTCACCTATCATTCACAACACCCATTCACATCCCCACACAGTCATGATCATTTATACACACACTCATACAACTTCTCCATTTGTCAACAGACGTCGTCTGGAGAATGCAGCACGAGCAAACTCATTCAAACATCTAACCCTATCACTAGTGGAGAGCGCTTGACTCACGTCAAAACCGCCACTAACCTGTCTCAATACACCAAATGCACTCAGATTCCTAAGATCTTCGTACAGCGGGCACTCACAGAGAACATGCTCCCATGTCTCCTCGCTCGAGCCACAAAGGCATTCCTGAGTATCACTAAGACACCTCAAATGCAGAAACGCATTGAGAGAGCCGTGACCAGTCAACAGAAACCCAAGACTTAGGCTAAACCCAAAGTCTGGTCGGCTACCGACAAACGTGACATCACGAATGTACCGGTGAGTGACGCGCCCTTTCACACTTGTGTCCCATCTAACTTGCCAGTCAGATAGAACACACTCATCCAGCAATCTTTTACACTCCCTAATCCCTAAGGTCTCCACATCTCTATCCGCTAACCACTCATTCTGCAGCAATGGCAGCCGCCTCTTAATCTTGAAAAGCACGGCCCGACGCCGGATTTCCAAATCAAGAGGGGCTACTCCCAAGAGCACCTGCATTGCCTCCGTAGAGACAGTGCGGCACACAGGCATACACCCTAACATACTCACTCTCTGGCAAGCCAGCACATTCTTTCTGCCTACAGCAGTCGTGACCGCGCAACACCATACAGACGATCCATATGCTGCGCAAGCAACAAATAGACCATTATATATGGTGCGCACAGCACGCCTGCTCAGACCCCAATCACTCCGCAAAATTCGACGCACTTGTCCAACCACTCCAAGCAGTCGACGTCTGAGACCGGCGATATGAGGAGTGAAACACATCCTTTCACCGAAGGTAATGCCTAGGTATTTCACCTCGGTCACATACCTTAAGAAGGTGCCATTCAGACCAATGGTCGGATGCCGACTAGCTGCCAATCTGCCCTTAAGCAGCATTGACGCTGTCTTATCCATGGCCAAACTAACACCAACACTGCTGCCCCATTCACTAACAGTGCGCAAGTACGCCCCCGCACTTGCCTCTATCTCAGCGCGTGACCGCCCCTCAACCAATATGACCAGGTCGTCCGCATACGCACAACACTTACATAGCCGTTCAAGCTGCCACAACAGTGAATCCATCATGAGGTTCCATATAAATGGACCACATATGGAACCCTGTGGGCAGCCACGAACCACATCCACAGTGACGCTTTCGCGTCGCCCTATAGCACACGCCCTTCTGCCCGAAAAATAGCTCTCCCAGAGAGCTAACTCTCGGCAGCCACAGTCACTCAATCTTCTCAACACACTCCCCCAACTCAGGTTATCGAATGCACCCTGAAAATCAATGAAAACGCCTAGAACATACTTGGATGCACTGGACTCAACACAGTCGAGAACGTACCTCCAAGCATCTTCCGTGCATCTACCCTGCCTAAAACCAAATTGCCTATCAGACATTTGGTCACTCACTCTCTCTTGAAGCCTTTCCACCATTACTCTCTCCAGAACTTTTCCAAGAACTGGAAGGAGGCTGATGCCCCGAAAGGAACGAGGATTGCTCCTAATTCTATCAGGCGACTTCAAGAGCACAATCACCCTCGCATTTTTCCAGTCACTGGGAAAATATCCATCATTCAAACACCTTTCATACAACACTTTCATATATTCTGGAATTGACTTCCAGACACTCTTACACATCTCCCCAGTGAATCCATCCATACCAGGCGATTTCCTCGACTTTAACATCGAGAAAGCCACCTCCAGTTCACCTTCCCGAAGTGGATCAGCGGGAGTCGCCACACTGGGTGGCAAGTCCCGACGATCCGCCCTCGGAAAAAATCCATTCAACAGCTCGTTCATACATTCCCTCCATGACGTAAGCTGAACGCCATTGACATGGAGGCCACACACATCACAATCCCTACCTCTGCCTCTAACTACTTTATAAGCACCACCCCAAGGGTCGTGCTTATTGCGCTCCAGGAAAGAGCGCCACTCGTCTTCTTTCACTCTTACAAGCATTTGCTTGTACTCACTCATACACCTACGATATTCGATCCTGAGCTGGGCAGCGCCATCGGCGCCAGACGATCTCGCTCTTTGGAAGCGCTTCCGCAGAGTTCGAACAGACCGACGCTTAACGCTTAACTCATGCGTCCACCACTTCACATGTCTTTGATTTACCTTACGGTGCCTCTCAAACATGCGATCATTCGCACAAGTCATCCACCTATTCACCAATGCAACCTGGTCATCCACATTCAGCGTTCGAAAGGTACTGAGTTCAACTTGCGTTGCCTCTTCTCTAACGAACACCCCATGAAGGGACCAATTCGCTCCACAAGTACGCCATCGATTACCCCCAACACTATCACTCGT
>JAEIFK010000659.1:0-48305 GCA_018901825.1 Drosophila funebris | reverse complement strand
TAATTTTGGACAATCTGATTTTTGTCGGAATAACCGCTATTTTTGCCATTTTTTTCCCATATCTGATTCTTGTCGGAAAAATCCGTTAATTTGTGATTTTGAACGTATCTGATTTTCGTTGAAAAATCCGCTATTATGTGTAATTTTTGGATATATTTTTTGATTTTTGTCGGAATAACCGCTATTTTTGCCATTTTTGCACATATCTGATTTTCGTCGAAAAATTCGTTATTTTGTCATTTTTGTACATATCTGATTTTTCGGAATAACCGCTATTTTTCCATTTTTTCCCATATCTGATTCTTGTCGGAAAAATCCGTTATTTTGTCATTTTTTATCATATCTGATTTTTGTCGAAAAAATCCGTTATTTTGCAATTTTTGCACATATCTGATTTTCGTCGAAAAATACGTTACTTTGTCATTCTTGTACATATCTGATTTTTGTCGGAATAACCGCTATTTTTGCCATTTTTTCCCATATTGATTCTTGTCGGAAAATACTTATTCATTTTTGTTCATTTTTACATATCTGATTTTCGGCGAAAAATCCGTTATTTTGTCATTTTTGTACATATCTGATTTTTGTCGGAATAACCCGCTATTTTTGCCATTTTTTCCCATATCTGATTCTCGTTGGAAAAATCCGTTCATTTATGTTTTCATTTTTGTACATATCTGATTTTCGTCAAAAATTCGTTAAAAATTTTGCCATTATTGGACATATCTGATTGTTGTCGAAAAAATCTGTTATTTTGCGATTATTGAACGTATCTGATTTTCGTTGAAAAATTCGTTATTTTGT
This sequence comes from Drosophila funebris, assembly GCA_018901825.1. Taxonomy (NCBI): domain Eukaryota; kingdom Metazoa; phylum Arthropoda; class Insecta; order Diptera; family Drosophilidae; genus Drosophila; species Drosophila funebris. Next base: position 47,501 of record JAEIFK010000659.1, on the reverse strand, counting down.
CATTTTTGACATATCTGATTTTTTGTCGGAATAACCGCTATTTTTGCCATTTTTTCCTATATCTGATTCTTGTCGTAAAAATCCGTTATTTTGTCAGTTTTGTATCATATCTGATTTTTGTCGGAATAACCGCTATTTTTGCCATTTTTTCCCATATCTGATTCTTGTCGAAAAATCCGTTATTTTGTCATTTTTGTACATATCTGATTTTTGTCGGAATAACCGCTATTTTTTTGCCATTTTTTCCCATATGTGATTCTTGTCGAAAAATCCGTTATTTTGTCATTTTTGTACATATCTGATTTTCGTTGAAAAATCCGTTATTATGTAATTTTTGGATATATTTTTGATTTTTGTCGGAATAACCGCTATTTTTACCATTTTTCTCATATCTGATTCTTGTCGAAAAAATCCGTTATTTTGTCATTTTTGTACATATCTGATTTTTGTCGGAATAACCGTTATTTTTGCCATTTTTTCCCATATCTGATTCTTGTCGGAAAAATCCGTTATTTTGTCATTTTTGTACATATATGATTTTGTAGAAAAATCCGTTATTTTGCCATTATTGGACATTTCTGATGTTGTCGAAAAAATCCGTTATTTTGTCATTTTTTTACATATCTGATTTTCATCAAAAAATCCAGTATTTTGCCATTTTTGGACATATCTGAATTTTGTCGGAATAACCGCTATTTTTGAAATTTTTTCCCATATGTGATTCTTGTCGAAAAATCCGTTATTTTGTCATTTTTGTACATATCTGATTTTTGTCGGAATAACCGCTATTTTTGCCATTTTTTCCCATATCTGATTCTCGTCGGAAAAATCCGTTATTTTGTCATTTTTGTACATATCTGATTTTCGTCGAAAAATCCGTTATTTTGCCATTATTGGACATATCTGATTGTTGTCGAAAAATTCCGTTATTTTGTGATTCTTGTCAAAACGTATCTGATTTTCGTTGAAAAATCCGTTATTATGTAATTTTTGGATATATTTTTGATTTTTGTCGGAATAACCGCTATTTTTGCCATTTTTTCCACATATCTGATTTTTGTCGAAAAATTCGTTATTATGTCATTTTTGGACAATCTGATTTTTGTCGGAATAACCGCTATTTTTGCCATTTTTTCCTATATTGATTCTTGTCGGAAAAATACGTTATTTTGTCATTTTTGTACATATCTGATTCTCGTCGGAAAAATCCGTTATTTTGTCATTGTTGTACATATCTGATTTTCGTCGAAAAATCCGTTATTTTGCCATTATTGGACATATCTGATTGTTGTCGAAAGAATCCGTTATTTTGTGATTTTTGAACGTATCTGATTTTCGTTGAAAAATCCGTTATGTAATTTTTGGATATATTTTTGATTTTTGTCGGAATAACCGCTATTTTTACCATTTTTTCCCAAATCTGATTCTTGTCGGAAAAATACGTTAATTTGTCATTTTTGTACATATCTGATTTTCGGCGAAAAATCCGTTATTTTGCAATTTTTGACATATCTGATTTTTGTCGAAAAATTCGTTACTTTGTCATTTTTGGACATATGTGATTGTTGTCGAAAAAATCCGTTATTTTGTCATTTTTTTTTGCATATCTGATTTTCGTCAAAAAATCCATTATTTTTCAATTTTTGGACATATCTGAATTTTGTCGGAATAACCGCTATTTTTGCCATTTTTTCCCATATCTGATTCTTGTCGGAAAAATCCGTTAATTTGTGATTTTTGAACGTATCTGATTTTCGTTGAAAAATCCGCTATTATGTAATTTTTGGATATATTTTTGATTTTTGTCGGAATAACCGCTGTTTTTGCCATTTTTTGCACATATCTGATTTTCGTCGAAAAATTCGTTATTTTGTCATTTTTGTACATATCTGATTTTTCTCGGAATAACCGCTATTTTTTCCATTTTTTCCCATATCTGATTCTTGTCGGAAAAATCCGTTATTTTGTCATTTTTTATCATATCTGATTTTTGTCGCAAAAATCCGTTATTTTGCAATTTTTGCACATATCTGATTTTCGTCGAAAAATACGTTACTTTGTCATTCTTGTACATATCTGATTTTTGTCGGAATAACCGCTATTTTTGCCATTTTTTCCCATATTGATTCTTGTCGGAAAAATACGTTATTTTGTCATTTTTGTACATATCTGATTTTCGGCGAAAAATCCGTTATTTTGTCATTTTTGTACATATCTGATTTTTGTCGGAATAACCGCTATTTTTGCCATTTTTTCCCATATCTGATTCTCGTCGGAAAAATCCGTTCTTATGTCATTTTTGTACATGTCTGATTTTCGTCGAAAAATTCGTTATTTTGCCATTATTGGACATATCTGATTGTTGTCGAAAAATCTGTTATTTTGTGATTATTGAACGTATCTGATTTTCGTTGAAAAATTCGTTATTTTGTCATTTTTGGACATATCTGATTTTTGTCGGAATAACCGCTATTTTTGCCATTTTTTCCTATATCTGATTCTTGTCGGAAAAATCCGTTATTTTGTCAGTTTTGTACATATCTGATTTTTGTCGGAATAACCGCTATTTTTGCCATTTTTTCCCATATCTGATTCTCGTCGGAAAAATCCGTTATTTTGTCATTTTTGTACATATCTGATTTTCGTCGAAAAATCCGTTATTTTGCCATTATTGGACATATCTGATTCTTGTCGGAAAAATCCGTTATTTTGTCATTTTTGTACATATCTGATTTTTGTAGAAAAATCCGTTATTTTGCCATTATTGGACATTTCTGATGTTGTCGAAAAAATCCGTTATTTTGTCATTTTTTTACATATCTGATTTTCATCAAAAAATCCAGTATTTTGCCATTTTTGGACATATCTGAATTTTGTCGGAATAACCGCTATTTTTGCCATTTTTTCCCATATGTGATTCTTGTCGAAAAATCCGTTATTTTGTCATTTTTGTACATATCTGATTTTTGTCGGAATAACCGCTATTTTTGCCATTTTTTCCTATATCTGATTCTTGTCGTAAAAATCCGTTATTTTGTCAGTTTTGTACATATCTGATTTTTGTCGGAATAACCGCTATTTTTGCCATTTTTTCCCATATGAGATTCTTGTCGAAAAATCCGTTATTTTGTCATTTTTGTACATATCTGATTTTTGTCGGAATAACCGCTATTTTTGCCATTTTTTCCCATATGTGATTCTTGTCGAAAAATCCGTTATTTTGTCATTTTTGTACATATCTGATTTTCGTTGAATATTATGTAATTTTTGGATATATTTTTGATTTTTGTCGGAATAACCGCTATTTTTACCATTTTTTCTCATATCTGATTCTTGTCGAAAATATCCGTTATTTTGTCATTTTTGTACATATCTGATTTTTGTCGGAATAACCGCTATTTTTGCCATTTTTTCCCATATCTGATTCTTGTCGGAAAAATCCGTTATTTTGTCATTTTTGTACATATATGATTTTTGTAGAAAAATCCGTTATTTTGCCATTATTGGACATTTCTGATGTTGTCGAAAAATCCGTTATTTTGTCATTTTTTTACATATCTGATTTTCATCAAAAAATCCAGTATTTTGCCATTTTTGGACATATCTGAATTTTGTCGGAATAAACGCTATTTTTGCCATTTTTTCCCATATGTGATTCTTGTCGAAAAATCCGTTATTTTGTCATTTTTGTACATATCTGATTTTTTGTCGGAATAACCGCTATTTTTGCCATTTTTTCCCATATCTGATTCTCGTCGGAAAAATCCGTTATTTTGTCATTTTTGTACATATCTGATTTTCGTCGAAAAATCCGTTATTTTGCCATTATTGGACATATCTGATTGTTGTCGAAAAATTCCGTTATTTTGTGATTTTTCAACGTATCTGATTTTCGTTGAAAAATCCGTTATTATGTAATTTTTGGATATATTTTTGATTTTTTGTCGGAATAACCGCTATTTTTGCCATTTTTCCACATATCTGATTTTTGTCGAAAAATTCGTTATTATGTCATTTTTGGACAATCTGATTTTTTGTCGGAATAACCGCTATTTTTGCCATTTTTTCCTAAATTGATTCTTGTCGGAAAAATACGTTATTTTGTCATTTTTGTACATATCTGATTCTCGTCGGAAAAATCCGTTATTTTGTCATTGTTGTACATATCTGATTTTCGTCGAAAAATCCGTTATTTTGCCATTATTGGACATAATTATTATTGTCGAAAGAATCCGTTATTTTGTGATTTTTGAACGTATCTGATTTTCGTTCAAAAATCCGTTATGTAATTTTTGGATATATTTTTGATTTTTGTCGGAATAACCGCTATTTTTGCCTTTTTTGCACATATCTGATTTTCGTCGAAAAATTCGTTATTTTGTCATTTTTGGACATATTTGATTTTTGTCGGAATAACCGCTATTTTTACCATTTTTTCCCAAATCTGATTCTTGTCGGAAAAATCCGTTATTTTGTCAGTTTTGTACATATCTGATTTTTGTCGGAATAACCGCTATTTTTGCCATTTTTCCCATATGTGATTCTTGTCGAAAAATCCGTTATTTTGTCATTTTTGTACATATCTGATTTTTGTCGGAATAACCGCTATTTTTGCCATTTTTTCCCATATCTGATTCTCGTCGGAAAAATCCGTTATTTTGTCATTTTTGTACATATCTGATTTTCGTCGAAAAATCCGTTATTTTGCCATTATTGGACATATCTGATTGTTGTCGAAAAATTCCGTTATTTTGTGATTTTTCAACGTATCTGATTTTCGTTGAAAAATCCGTTATTATGTAATTTTTGGATATATTTTTGATTTTTGTCGGAATAACCGCTATTTTTGCCATTTTTCCACATATCTGATTTTTGTCGAAAAATTCGTTATTATGTCATTTTTGGACAATCTGATTTTTGTCGGAATAACCGCTATTTTTGCCATTTTTTCCTAAATTGATTCTTGTCGGAAAAATACGTTATTTTGTCATTTTTGTACATATCTGATTCTCGTCGGAAAAATCCGTTATTTTGTCATTGTTGTACATATCTGATTTTCGTCGAAAAATCCGTTATTTTGCCATTATTGGACATAATTATTATTGTCGAAAGAATCCGTTATTTTGTGATTTTTGAACGTATCTGATTTTCGTTGAAAAATCCGTTATGTAATTTTTGGATATATTTTTGATTTTTGTCGGAATAACCGCTATTTTTGCCTTTTTTGCACATATCTGATTTTCGTCGAAAAATTCGTTATTTTGTCATTTTTGGACATATTTGATTTTTGTCGGAATAACCGCTATTTTTACCATTTTTTCCCAAATCTGATTCTTGTCGGAAAAATCCGTTATTTTGTCAGTTTTGTACATATCTGATTTTTGTCGGAATAACCGCTATTTTTGCCATTTTTTCCCATATCTGATTCTTGTCGGAAAAATCCGTTATTTTGTCATTTTTGTACATATCTGATTTTTGTCGGAATAACCGCTATTTTTGCCATTTTTTCCCATATGTGATTCTTGTCGAAAAATCCGTTATTTTGTCATTTTTGTACATATCTGATTTTTGTCGGAATAACCGCTATTTTTGCCATTTTTTCCCATATGTGATTCTTGTCGAAAAATCCGTTATTTTGTCATTTTTGTACATATCTGATTTTCGTTGAAAAATCCGTTATTATGTAATTTTTGGATATATTTTTGATTTTTGTCGGAATAACCGCTATTTTTACCATTTTTTCTCATATCTGATTCTTGTCGAAAAAATCCGTTATTTTGTCATTTTTGTACATATCTGATTTTTGTCGGAATAACCGCTATTTTTGCCATTTTTTCCCATATCTGATTCTTGTCGGAAAAATCCGTTATTTTGTCATTTTTGTACATATATGATTTTTGTAGAAAAATCCGTTATTTTGCCATTATTGGACATTTCTGATGTTGTCGAAAAATCCGTTATTTTGTCATTTTTTTTACATTTGATTTTCATCAAAAAATTCAGTATTTTGCCATTTTTGGACATATCTGAATTTTGTGGGAATAACCGCTATTTTTGCCATTTTTTCCCATATGTGATTCTTGTCGAAAAATCCGTTATTTTGTCATTTTTGTACATATCTGATTTTTGTCGGAATAACCGCTATTTTTGCCATTTTTTCCCATATCTGATTCTCGTCGGAAAAATCCGTTATTTTGTCATTTTTGTACATATCTGATTTTCGTCGAAAAATCCGTTATTTTGCCATTATTGGACATATCTGATTGTTGTCGAAAAATTCCGTTATTTTGTGATTTTTCAACGTATCTGATTTTCGTTGAAAAATCCGTTATTATGTAATTTTTGGATATATTTTTGATTTTTGTCGGAATAACCGCTATTTTTGCCATTTTTCCACATATCTGATTTTTGTCGAAAAATTCGTTATTATGTCATTTTTGGACAATCTGATTTTTGTCGGAATAACCGCTATTTTTGCCATTTTTTCCTAAATTGATTCTTGTCGGAAAAATACGTTATTTTGTCATTTTTGTACATATCTGATTCTCGTCGGAAAAATCCGTTATTTTGTCATTGTTGTACATATCTGATTTTCGTCGAAAAATCCGTTATTTTGCCATTATTGGACATATCTGATTGTTGTCGAAAAATTCCGTTATTTTGTGATTTTTCAACGTATCTGATTTTCGTTGAAAAATCCGTTATTATGTAATTTTTGGATATATTTTTGATTTTTGTCGGAATAACCGCTATTTTTGCCATTTTTCCACATATCTGATTTTTGTCGAAAAATTCGTTATTATGTCATTTTTGGACAATCTGATTTTTTGTCGGAATAACCGCTATTTTTGCCATTTTTTCCTAAATTGATTCTTGTCGGAAAAATACGTTATTTTGTCATTTTTGTACATATCTGATTCTCGTCGGAAAAATCCGTTATTTTGTCATTGTTGTACATATCTGATTTTCGTCGAAAAATCCGTTATTTTGCCATTATTGGACATAATTATTATTGTCGAAAGAATCCGTTATTTTGTGATTTTCCGTTATGTAATTTTTGGATATATTTTTGATTTTTGTCGGAATAACCGCTATTTTTGCCATTTTTGCACATATCTGATTTTCGTCGAAAAATTCGTTATTTTGTCATTTTTGGACATATTTGATTTTTTGTCGGAATAACCGCTATTTTTACCATTTTTTTCCCAAATCTGATTCTTGTCGGAAAAATCCGTTATTTTGTCAGTTTTGTACATATCTGATTTTTGTCGGAATAACCGCTATTTTTGCCATTTTTTCCCATATCTGATTCTTGTCGGAAAAATCCGTTATTTTGTCATTTTTGTACATATCTGATTTTTGTCGGAATAACCGCTATTTTTGCCATTTTTTCCCATATGTGATTCTTGTCGAAAAATCCGTTATTTTGTCATTTTTGTACATATCTGATTTTTGTCGGAATAACCGCTATTTTTGCCATTTTTTCCCATATGTGATTCTTGTCGAAAAATCCGTTATTTTGTCATTTTTGTACATATCTGATTTTCGTCGAAAAATCCGTTATTATGTAATTTTTGGATATATTTTTGATTTTTGTCGGAATAACCGCTATTTTTACCATTTTTTCTCATATCTGATTCTTGTCGAAAAAATCCGTTATTTTGTCATTTTTGTACATATCTGATTTTTGTCGGAATAACCGCTATTTTTGCCATTTTTTCATATATCTGATTCTTGTCGGAAAAATCCGTTATTTTGTCATTTTTGTACATATATGATTTTTGTAGAAAAATCCGTTATTTTGCCATTATTGGACATTTCTGATGTTGTCGAAAAAATCCGTTATTTTGTCATTTTTTTACATATCTGATTTTCATCAAAAAATCCAGTATTTTGCCATTTTTGGACATATCTGAATTTTGTGGGAATAACCGCTATTTTTGCCATTTTTTCCCATATGTGATTCTTGTCGAAAAATCCGTTATTTTGTCATTTTTGTACATATCTGATTTTTGTCGGAATAACCGCTATTTTTGCCATTTTTTCATATATCTGATTCTTGTCGGAAAAATCCGTTATTTTGTCATTTTTGTACATATATGATTTTTGTAGAAAAATCCGTTATTTTGCCATTATTGGACATTTCTGATGTTGTCGAAAAAATCCGTTATTTTGTCATTTTTTTACATATCTGATTTTCATCAAAAAATCCAGTATTTTGCCATTTTTGGACATATCTGAATTTTGTGGGAATAACCGCTATTTTTGCCATTTTTTCCCATATGTGATTCTTGTCGAAAAATCCGTTATTTTGTCATTTTTGTACATATCTGATTTTTGTCGGAATAACCGCTATTTTTGCCATTTTTTTCCCATAACTGATTCTCGTCGGAAAAATCCGTTATTTTGTCATTTTTGTACATATCTGATTTTCGTCGAAAAATCCGTTATTTTGCCATTATTGGACATATCTGATTGTTGTCGAAAAATTCCGTTATTTTGTGATTTTTCAACGTATCTGATTTTCGTTGAAAAATCCGTTATTATGTAATTTTTGGATATATTTTTGATTTTTGTCGGAATAACCGCTATTTTTGCCATTTTTCCACATATCTGATTTTTGTCGAAAAATTCGTTATTATGTCATTTTTGGACAATCTGATTTTTTGTCGGAATAACCGCTATTTTTGCCATTTTTTCCTATATTGATTCTTGTCGGAAAAATACGTTATTTTGTCATTTTTGTACATATCTGATTCTCGTCGGAAAAATCCGTTATTTTGTCATTGTTGTACATATCTGATTTTCGTCGAAAAATCCGTTATTTTGCCATTATTGGACATATCTGATTGTTGTCGAAAGAATCCGTTATTTTGTGATTTTTGAACGTATCTGATTTTCGTTGAAAAATCCGTTATGTAATTTTTGGATATATTTTTGATTTTTGTCGGAATAACCGCTATTTTTGCCATTTTTGCACATATCTGATTTTCGTCGAAAAATTCGTTATTTTGTCATTTTTGGACATATTTGATTTTTGTCGGAATAACCGCTATTTTTACCATTTTTTCCCAAATCTGATTCTTGTCGGAAAAATACGTTAATTTGTCATTTTTGTACATATCTGATTTTCGGCGAAAAATCCGTTATTTTGCAATTTTTGATATATCTGATTTTTGTCGAAAAATTCGTTACTTTGTCATTTTTGGACATATGTGATTGTTGTCGAAAAAATCCGTTATTTTGTCATTTTTTTGCATATCTGATTTTCGTCAAAAAATCCATTATTTTTCAATTTTTGGACATATCTGAATTTTGTCGGAATAACCGCTATTTTTGCCATTTTTTCCCATATCTGATTCTTGTCGAAAAATCCGTTATTTTGTCATTTTTGTACATATCTGATTTTTGTCGGAATAACCGCTATTTTTGGCATTTTTTCCCATATCTGATTCTCGTCGGAAAAATCCGTTATTTTGTCATTTTTGTACATATCTGATTTTCGGCGAAAAATCCGTTATTTTGTCATTTTTGTACATATCTGATTTTTGTCGGAATAACCGCTATTTTTGCCATTTTTTCCCATATCTGATTCTCGTCGGAAAAATCCGTTCTTATGTCATTTTTGTACATATCTGATTTTCGTCGAAAAATTCGTTATTTTGCCATTATTGGACATATCTGATTCTTGTCGGAAAAATCCGTTATTTTGTCATTTTTGTACATATCTGATTTTCGTCGAAAAATTCGTTATTTTGCCATTATTGGACATATCTGATTGTTGTCGAAAAATCCGTTATTTTGTCATTTTTGTACATATCTGATTTTCGTTGAAAAATCCGTTATTATGTAATTTTTGGATATATTTTTGATTTTTGTCGGAATAACCGCTATTTTTGCCATTTTTTCCTATATCTGATTCTTGTCGGAAAAATCCGTTATTTTGTCAGTTTTGTACATATCTGATTTTTGTCGGAATAACCGCTATTTTTGCCATTTTTTCCCATATGTGATTCTTGTCGAAAAATCCGTTATTTTGTCATTTTTGTACATATCTGATTTTTGTCGGAATAACCGCTATTTTTGCCATTTTTTCCTATATCTGATTCTTGTCTGATAAATCCGTTATTTTATCAGTTTTGTACATATCTGATTTTTGTCGGAATAACCGCTATTTTTGCCATTTTTTCCCATATCTGATTCTCGTCGGAAAAATCCGTTATTTTGTCATTTTTGTACATATCTGATTTTCGTCGAAAAATCCGTTATTTTGCCATTATTGGACATATCTGATTCTTGTCGGAAAAATCCGTTATTTTGTCATTTTTGTACATATCTGATTTTCGTCGAAAAATTCGTTATTTTGCCATTATTGGACATATCTGATTGTTGTCGAAAAATCCGTTATTTTGTCATTTTTGTACATATCTGATTTTCGTTGAAAAATCCGTTATTATGTAATTTTTGGATATATTTTTGATTTTTGTCGGAATAACCGCTATTTTTGCCATTTTTTCCTATATCTGATTCTTGTCGGAAAAATCCGTTATTTTGTCAGTTTTGTACATATCTGATTTTTGTCGGAATAACCGCTATTTTTGCCATTTTTTCCCATATGTGATTCTTGTCGAAAAATCTGTTATTTTGTCATTTTTGTACATATCTGATTTTTGTCGGAATAACCGCTATTTTTGCCATTTTTTTCCCATATGTGATTCTTGTCGAAAAATCCGTTATTTTGTCATTTTTGTACATATCTGATTTTCGTTGAAAAATCCGTTATTATGTAATTTTTGGATATATTTTTGATTTTTGTCGGAATAACCGCTATTTTTACCATTTTTTTCTCATATCTGATTCTTGTCGAAAAAATCCGTTATTTTGTCATTTTTGTACATATCTGATTTTTGTCGTAATAACCGCTATTTTTGCCATTTTTTCCCATATCTGATTCTTGTCGGAAAAATCCGTTATTTTGTCATTTTTTTACATATCTGATTTTCATCAAAAATCCAGTATTTTGCTATTTTTGGACATATCTGAATTTTGTCGGAATAACCGCTATTTTTGCCATTTTTTCCCATATGTGATTCTTGTCGAAAAATCCGTTATTTTGTCATTTTTGTACATATCTGATTTTTGTCGGAATAACCGCTATTTTTGCCATTTTTTCCCATATCTGATTCTCGTCGGAAAAATCCGTTATTTTGTCATTTTTGTACATATCTGATTTTCGTCGAAAAATCCGTTATTTTGCCATTATTGGACATATCTGATTGTTGTCGAAAAATTCCGTTATTTTGTGATTTTTCAACGTATCTGATTTTCGTTGAAAAATCCGTTATTATGTAATTTTTGGATATATTTTTGATTTTTGTCGGAATAACCGCTATTTTTGCCATTTTTCCACATATCTGATTTTTGTCGAAAAATTCGTTATTATGTCATTTTTGGACAATCTGATTTTTGTCGGAATAACCGCTATTTTTGCCATTTTTTCCTATATTGATTCTTGTCGGAAAAATACGTTATTTTGTCATTTTTGTACATATCTGATTCTCGTCGGAAAAATCCGTTATTTTGTCATTGTTGTACATATCTGATTTTCGTCGAAAAATCCGTTATTTTGCCATTATTGGACATATCTGATTGTTGTCGAAAGAATCCGTTATTTTGTGATTTTTGAACGTATCTGATTTTCGTTGAAAAATCCGTTATGTAATTTTTGGATATATTTTTGATTTTTGTCGGAATAACCGCTATTTTTGCCATTTTTGCACATATCTGATTTTCGTCGAAAAATTCGTTATTTTGTCATATTTGGACATATTTGATTTTTGTCGGAATAACCGCTATTTTTACCATTTTTTCCCAAATCTGATTCTTGTCGGAAAAATCCGTTATTTTGTCATTTTTTATCATATCTGATTTTTGTCGAAAAAATCCGTTATTTTGCAATTTTTGCACATATCTGATTTTCGTCGAAAAATACGTTACTTTGTCATTCTTGTACATATCTGATTTTTGTCGGAATAACCGCTATTTTTGCCATTTTTTCCCATATTGATTCTTGTCGGAAAAATACGTTATTTTGTCATTTTTGTACATATCTGATTTTCGGCGAAAAATCCGTTATCTTGTCATTTTTGTACATATCTGATTTTTGTCGGAATAACCGCTATTTTTGCCATTTTTTCCCATATCTGATTCTCGTCGGAAAAATCCGTTCTTATGTCATTTTTGTACATATCTGATTTTCGTCGAAAAATTTGTTATTTTGCCATTATTGGACATATCTGATTGTTGTCGAAAAAATCTGTTATTTTGTGATTATTGAACGTATCTGATTTTCGTTGAAAAATTCGTTATTTTGTCATTTTTGGACATATCTGATTTTTGTCGGAATAACCGCTATTTTTGCCATTTTTTCCTATATCTGATTCTTGTCGGAAAAATCCGTTATTTTGTCAGTTTTGTACATATCTGATTTTTGTCGGAATAACCGCTATTTTTGCCATTTTTTCCCATATCTGATTCTCGTCGGAAAAATCCGTTATTTTGTCATTTTTGTACATATCTGATTTTCGTCGAAAAATCCGTTATTTTGCCATTACTGGACATATCTGATTCTTGTCGGAAAAATCCGTTATTTTGTCATTTTTGTACATATCTGATTTTCGTCGAAAAATTCGTTATTTTGCCATTATTGGACATATCTGATTGTTGTCGAAAAATCCGTTATTTTGTCATTTTTGTACATATCTGATTTTCGTTGAAAAATCCGTTATTATGTAATTTTTGGATATATTTTTGATTTTTGTCGGAATAACCGCTATTTTTGCCATTTTTTCTCATATCTGATTCTTGTCGGAAAAATCCGTTATTTTGTCATTTTTGTACATATCTGATTTTTGTCGGAATAACCGCTATTTTTGCCATTTTTTCCCATATCTGATTCTTGTCGGAAAAATCCTTTATTTTGTCATTTTTGTACATATATGATTTTTGTAGAAAAATCCGTTATTTTGCCATTATTGGACATTTCTGATGTTGTCGAAAAAATCCGTTATTTTGTCATTTTTTTACATATCTGATTTTCATCAAAAATCCGTTATTTTGTCATTTTTTTGCATATCTGATTTTCGTCAAAAAATCCATTATTTTTCAATTTTTGGACATATCTGAATTTTGTCGGAATAACCGCTATTTTTGCCATTTTTTCCCATATCTGATTCTTGTCGGAAAAATCCGTTAATTTGTGATTTTTGAACGTATCTGATTTTCGTTGAAAAATCCGCTATTATGTAATTTTTGGATATATTTTTGATTTTTGTCGGAATAACCGCTGTTTTTGCCATTTTTGCACATATCTGATTTTCGTCGAAAAATTCGTTATTTTGTCATTTTTGTACATATCTGATTTTTCTCGGAATAACCGCTATTTTTTCCATTTTTTCCCATATCTGATTCTTGTCGGAAAAATCCGTTATTTTGTCATTTTTTATCATATCTGATTTTTGTCGAAAAAATCCGTTATTTTGCAATTTTTGCACATATCTGATTTTCGTCGAAAAATACGTTACTTTGTCATTCTTGTACATATCTGATTTTTGTCGGAATAACCGCTATTTTTGCCATTTTTTCCCATATTGATTCTTGTCGGAAAAATACGTTATTTTGTCATTTTTGTACATATCTGATTTTCGGCGAAAAATCCGTTATTTTGTCATTTTTGTACATATCTGATTTTTGTCGGAATAACCGCTATTTTTGCCATTTTTTCCCATATCTGATTCTCGTCGGAAAAATCCGTTCTTATGTCATTTTTGTACATATCTGATTTTCGTCGAAAAATTCGTTATTTTGCCATTATTGGACATATCTGATTGTTGTCGAAAAAATCTGTTATTTTGTGATTATTGAACGTATCTGATTTTCGTTGAAAAATTCGTTATTTTGTCATTTTTGGACATATCTGATTTTTGTCGGAATAACCGCTATTTTTGCCATTTTTTCCTATATCTGATTCTTGTCGGAAAAATCCGTTATTTTGTCATTTTTGTACATATCTGATTTTTCTCGGAATAACCGCTATTTTTTCCATTTTTTCCCATATCTGATTCTTGTCGGAAAAATCCGTTATTTTGTCATTTTTTATCATATCTGATTTTTGTCGAAAAATCCGTTATTTTGTCATTTTTGTACATATCTGATTTTCGTTGAAAAATCCGTTATTATGTAATTTTTGGATATATTTTTGATTTTTTGTCGGAATAACCGCTATTTTTGCCATTTTTTCTCATATCTGATTCTTGTCGGAAAAATCCGTTATTTTGTCATTTTTGTACATATCTGATTTTTGTCGGAATAACCGCTATTTTTGCCATTTTTTCCCATATCTGATTCTTGTCGGAAAAATCCTTTATTTTGTCATTTTTGTACATATATGATTTTGTAGAAAAATCCGTTATTTTGCCATTATTGGACATTTCTGATGTTGTCGAAAAAAATCCGTTATTTTGTCATTTTTTTACATATCTGATTTTCATCAAAAATCCGTTATTTTGTCATTTTTTGCATATCTGATTTTCGTCAAAAAAATCCATTATTTTTCAATTTTTGGACATATCTGAATTTTGTCGGAATAACCGCTATTTTTGCCATTTTTTCCCATATCTGATTCTTGTCGGAAAAATCCGTTAATTTGTGATTTTTGAACGTATCTGATTTTCGTTGAAAAATCCGCTATTATGTAATTTTTGGATATATTTTTGATTTTTGTCGGAATAACCGCTGTTTTTGCCATTTTTGCACATATCTGATTTTCGTCGAAAAATTCGTTATTTTGTCATTTTTGTACATATCTGATTTTTCTCGGAATAACCGCTATTTTTTCCATTTTTTTCCCATATCTGATTCTTGTCGGAAAAATCCGTTATTTTGTCATTTTTTATCATATCTGATTTTTTGTCGAAAAAATCCGTTATTTTGCAATTTTTGCACATATCTGATTTTCGTCGAAAAATACGTTACTTTGTCATTCTTGTACATATCTGATTTTTGTCGGAATAACCGCTATTTTTGCCATTTTTTCCCCCATATTGATTCTTGTCGGAAAAATACGTTATTTTGTCATTTTTGTACATATCTGATTTTCGGCGAAAAATCCGTTATTTTGTCATTTTTGTACATATCTGATTTTTGTCGGAATAACCGCTATTTTTGCCATTTTTTTCCCATATCTGATTCTCGTCGGAAAAATCCGTTCTTATGTCATTTTTGTACATATCTGATTTTCGTCGAAAAATTCGTTATTTTGCCATTATTGGACATATCTGATTGTTGTCGAAAAAATCTGTTATTTTGTGATTATTGAACGTATCTGATTTTCGTTGAAAAATTCGTTATTTTGTCATTTTTGGACATATCTGATTTTTGTCGGAATAACCGCTATTTTTGCCATTTTTTCCTATATCTGATTCTTGTCGGAAAAATCCGTTATTTTGTCAGTTTTGTACATATCTGATTTTTGTCGGAATAACCGCTATTTTTGCCATTTTTTCCCATATCTGATTCTCGTCGGAAAAA
Organism: Drosophila funebris; assembly: GCA_018901825.1. Taxonomy (NCBI): domain Eukaryota; kingdom Metazoa; phylum Arthropoda; class Insecta; order Diptera; family Drosophilidae; genus Drosophila; species Drosophila funebris. The sequence goes on along the minus strand of JAEIFK010000659.1, from coordinate 31,913 downwards.
TCCGTTATTTTGTCATTTTTGTACATATCTGATTTTCGTCGAAAAATCCGTTATTTTGCCATTATTGGACATATCTGATTCTTGTCGGAAAAATCCGTTATTTTGTCATTTTTGTACATATCTGATTTTCGTCGAAAAATTCGTTATTTTGCCATTATTGGACATATCTGATTGTTGTCGAAAAATCCGTTATTTTGTCATTTTTGTACATATCTGATTTTCGTTGAAAAATCCGTTATTATGTAATTTTTGGATATATTTTTGATTTTTGTCGGAATAACCGCTATTTTTGCCATTTTTTCCTATACCTGATTCTTGTCGGAAAAATCCGTTATTTTGTCAGTTTTGTACATATCTGATTTTTGTCGGAATAACCGCTATTTTTGCCATTTTTTCCCATATGTGATTCTTGTCCAAAAATCCGTTATTTTGTCATTTTTGTACATATCTGATTTTTGTCGGAATAACCGCTATTTTTGCCATTTTTTCCCATATGTGATTCTTGTCGAAAAATCCGTTATTTTGCCATTATTGGACATATCTGATTGTTGTCGAAAAATCTGTTATTTTGTCATTTTTGTACATATCTGATTTTCGTTGAAAAATCCGTTATTATGTAGTTTTTGGATATATTTTTGATTTTTGTCGGAATAACCGCTATTTTTGCCATTTTTTCTCATATCTGATTCTTGTCGGAAAAATCCGTTATTTTGTCATTTTTGTACATATCTGATTTTTGTCGGAATAACCGCTATTTTTGCCATTTTTTCCCATATCTGATTCTTGTCGGAAAAATCCTTTATTTTGTCATTTTTGTACATATATGATTTTTGTAGAAAAATCCGTTATTTTGCCATTATTGGACATTTCTGATGTTGTCGAAAAAATCCGTTATTTTGTCATTTTTTTACATATCTGATTTTCATCAAAAATCCGTTATTTTGTCATTTTTTTGCATATCTGATTTTCGTCAAAAAATCCATTATTTTTCAATTTTTGGACATATCTGAATTTTGTCGGAATAACCGCTATTTTTGCCATTTTTTCCCATATCTGATTCTTGTCGGAAAAATCCGTTAATTTGTGATTTTTGAACGTATCTGATTTTCGTTGAAAAATCCGTTATTTTGCCATTTTTGGACATATCTTGATTTTTGTCGGAATAAACCGCTATTTTTGCCATTTTTGTACATATCTGATTTTCGGCGAAAAATCCGTTATTTTGTCATTTTTGTACATATCTGATTTTTGTCGGAATAACCGCTATTTTTGCCATTTTTTCCCATATCTGATTCTCGTCGGAAAAATCCGTTATTTTGTCATTTTTTATACATATCTGATTTTCGTCGAAAAATTCCGTTATTTTGCCATTATTGGACATATCTGATTTTTGTCGAAAAATCCGTTATTTTGTCATTCTTGTACATATCTGATTTTCGTCGAAAAATCCGTTATTTTGCCATTATTGGCCATATCTGATTCTTGTCGGAAAAATACGTTATTTTGTCATTTTTGTACATATCTGATTTTCGGCGAAAAATCCGTTATTTTGTCATTTTTGTACATATCTGATTTTTGTCGGAATAACCGCTATTTTTGCCATTTTTTCCCATATCTGATTCTCGTCGGAAAAATCCGTTCTTATGTCATTTTTGTACATATCTGATTTTCGTCGAAAAAATTCGTTATTTTGCCATTATTGGACATATCTGATTGTTGTCGAAAAAATCTGTTATTTTGTGATTATTGAACGTATCTGATTTTCGTTGAAAAATTCGTTATTTTGTCATTTTTGGACATATCTGATTTTTGTCGGAATAACCGCTATTTTTGCCATTTTTTTCCTATATCTGATTCTTGTCGGAAAAATCCGTTATTTTGTCAGTTTTGTACATATCTGATTTTTGTCGGAATAACCGCTATTTTTGCCATTTTTTTCCCATATCTGATTCTCGTCGGAAAAATCCGTTATTTTGTCATTTTTGTACATATCTGATTTTCGTCGAAAAATCCGTTATTTTGCCATTATTGGACATATCTGATTCTTGTCGGAAAAATCCGTTATTTTGTCATTTTTGTACACATCTGATTTTCGTCGAAAAATTCGTTATTTTGCCATTATTGGACATATCTGATTTTTGTCGAAAAATCCGTTATTTTGTCATTTTTGTACATATCTGATTTTCGTTGAAAAATCCGTTATTATGTAATTTTTGGATATATTTTTATTTTTGTCGGAATAACCGCTATTTTTGCCATTTTTTTCCTATACCTGATTCTTGTCGGAAAAATCCGTTATTTTGTCAGTTTTGTACATATCTGATTTTTGTCGGAATAACCGCTATTTTTGCCATTTTTTCCCATATGTGATTCTTGTCCAAAAATCCGTTATTTTGTCATTTTTGTACATATCTGATTTTTGTCGGAATAACCGCTATTTTTGCCATTTTTTCCCATATGTGATTCTTGTCGAAAAATCCGTTATTTTGTCATTTTTGTACATATCTGATTTTCGTTGAAAAATCCGTTATTATGTAATTTTTGGATATATTTTTGATTTTTGTCGGAATAACCGCTATTTTTACCATTTTTTTCTCATATCTGATTCTTGTCGAAAAAATCCGTTATTTTGTCATTTTTGTACATATCTGATTTTTGTCGGAATAACCGCTATTTTTTGCCATTTTTTTCCCATATCTGATTCTTGTCGGAAAAATACGTTAATTTGTCATTTTTGTACATATCTGATTTTCGGCGAAAAATCCGTTATTTTGCAATTTTTGACATATCTGATTTTTGTCGAAAAATTCGTTACTTTGTCATTTTTGGACATATGTGATTGTTGTCGAAAAAATCCATTATTTTGTCATTTTTTTGCATATCTGATTTTCGTCAAAAAATCCATTATTTTTCAATTTTTGGACATATCTGAATTTTGTCGGAATAACCGCTATTTTTGCCATTTTTTCCCATATCTGATTCTTGTCGGAAAAATCCGTTAATTTGTGATTTTTGAACGTATCTGATTTTCGTTGAAAAATCCGCTATTATGTAATTTTTGGATATATTTTTGATTTTTGTCGGAATAACCGCTGTTTTTGCCATTTTTGCACATATCTGATTTTCGTCGAAAAATTCGTTATTTTGTCATTTTTATACATATCTGATTTTTCTCGGAATAACCGCTATTTTTTCCATTTTTTCCCATATCTGATTCTTGTCGGAAAAATCCGTTATTTTGTCATTTTTTATCATATCTGATTTTTGTCGAAAAAATCCGTTATTTTGCAATTTTTGCACATATCTGATTTTCGTCGAAAAATACGTTACTTTGTCATTCTTGTACATATCTGATTTTTGTCGGAATAACCGCTATTTTTGCCATTTTTTCCCATATTGATTCTTGTCGGAAAAATACGTTATTTTGTCATTTTTGTACATATCTGATTTTCGGCGAAAAATCCGTTATTTTGTCATTTTTGTACATATCTGATTTTTTGTCGGAATAACCGCTATTTTTGCCATTTTTTCCCATATCTGATTCTCGTCGGAAAAATCCGTTCTTATGTCAATTTTGTACATATCTGATTTTCGTCGAAAAATTCGTTATTTTGCCATTATTGGACATATCTGATTGTTGTCGAAAAAATCTGTTATTTTGTGATTATTGAACGTATCTGATTTTCGTTGAAAAATTCGTTATTTTGTCATTTTTGGACATATCTGATTTTTGTCGGAATAACCGCTATTTTTGCCATTTTTTCCCATATCTGATTCTCGTCGGAAAAATCCGTTCTTATGTCAATTTTGTACATATCTGATTTTCGTCGAAAAATTCGTTATTTTGCCATTATTGGACATTTCTGATGTTGTCGAAAAAATCCGTTATTTCGTCATTTTTTTACATATCTGATTTTCATCAAAAATCCAGTATTTTGCCATTTTTGGACATATCTGAATTTTGTCGGAATAACCGCTATTTTTGCCATTTTTTCCCATATGTGATTCTTGTCGAAAAATCCGTTATTTTGTCATTTTTGTACATATCTGATTTTTGTCGGAATAACCGCTATTTTTGCCATTTTTTCCCATATCTGATTCTCGTCGGAAAAATCCGTTATTTTGTCATTTTTGTACATATCTGATTTTCGTCGAAAAATCCGTTATTTTGCCATTATTGGACATATCTGATTGTTGTCGAAAAATTCCGTTATTTTGTGATTTTTGAACGTATCTGATTTTCGTTGAAAAATCCGTTATTATGTAATTTTTGGATATATTTTTGATTTTTGTCGGAATAACCGCTATTTTTGTCATTTTTCCACATATCTGATTTTTGTCGAAAAATTCGTTATTATGTCATTTTTGGACAATCTGATTTTTGTCGGAATAACCGCTATTTTTGCCATTTTTTCCCATATTGATTCTTGTCGGAAAAATACGTTATTTTGTCATTTTTGTACATATCTGATTCTCGTCGGAAAAATCCGTTATTTTGTCATTGTTGTACATATCTGATTTTCGTCGAAAAATCCGTTATTTTGCCATTATTGGACATATCTGATTGTTGTCGAAAGAATCCGTTATTTTGTGGTTTTTGAACGTATCTGATTTTCGTTGAAAAATCCGTTATGTAATTTTTAAATATATTTTTGATTCTTGTCGGAATAACCGCTATTTTTGCCATTTTTGCACATATCTGATTTTCGTCGAAAAATTCGTTATTTTGTCATTTTTGGACATATTTGATTTTTGTCGGAATAACCGCTATTTTTACCATTTTTTTCCCAAATCTGATTCTTGTCGGAAAAATACGTTAATTTGTCATTTTTGTACATATCTGATTTTCGGCGAAAAATCCGTTATTTTGCAATTATTGGACATATCTGATTTTTGTCGAAAAATTCGTTACTTTGTCATTTTTGGACATATCTGATTGTTGTCGAAAAAATCCGTTATTTTGTCATTTTTTTGCATATCTGATTTTCGTCAAAAAATCCATTATTTTTCAATTTTTGGGCATATCTGAATTTTGTCGGAATAACCGCTATTTTTGCCATTTTTTCCCATATCTGATTCTTGTCGGAAAAATCCGTTAATTTGTGATTTTTGAACGTATCTGATTTTCGTTGAAAAATCCGCTATTATGTAATTTTTGGATATATTTTTGATTTTTGTCGGAATAACCGCTGTTTTTGCCATTTTTGCACATATCTGATTTTTCTCGTAATAACCGCTATTTTTTCCATTTTTTCCCATATCTGATTCTTGTCGGAAAAATCCGTTATTTTGTCATTTTTTATCATATCTGATTTTTGTCGAATAAATCCGTTATTTTGCAATTTTTGCACATATCTGATTTTCGTCGAAAAATACGTTACTTTGTCATTCTTGTACATATCTGATTTTTGTCGGAATAACCTCTATTTTTGCCATTTTTTTCCCATATTGATTCTTGTCGGAAAAATACGTTATTTTGTCATTTTTGTACATATCTGATTTTCGTCGAAAAATTCGTTATTTTGCCATTATTGGACATATCTGATTGTTGTCGAAAAAATATGTTATTTTGTGATTATTGAACGTATCTGATTTTCGTTGAAAAATTGGTTATTTTGTCATTTTTGGACATATCTGATTTTTTGTCGGAATAACCGCTATTTTTGCCATTTTTTCCTATATCTGATTCTTGTCGGAAAAATCCGTTATTTTGTCAGTTTTGTACATATCTGATTTTTGTCGGAATAACCGCTATTTTTGCCATTTTTTCCCATATCTGATTCTCGTCGGAAAAATCCGTTATTTTGTCATTTTTGTACATATCTGATTTTCGTCGAAAAATCCGTTATTTTGCCATTATTGGACATATCTGATTCTTGTCGGAAAAATCCGTTATTTTGTCATTTTTGTACATATCTGATTTTCGTCGAAAAATTCGTTATTTTGCCATTATTGGACATATCTGATTGTTGTCGAAAGAATCCGTTATTTTGTGATTTTTGAACGTATCTGATTTTCGTTGAAAAATCCGTTATGTAATTTTTGGATATATTTTTGATTTTTGTCGGAATAACCGCTATTTTTGCCAATTTTGCACATATCTGATTTTCGTCGAAAAATTCGTTATTTTGTCATTTTTGGACATATTTGATTCTTGTCGGAATAACCGCTATTTTTACCATTTTTTCCCAAATCTGATTCTTGTCGGAAAAATACGTTATTTTGTCATTTTTGTACATATCTGATTTTCGTCGAAAAATTCGTTATATTGTCATTTTTGTACATATCTGATTTTCGGCGAAAAATCCGTTATTTTGCAATTTTTGGATATATCTGATTTTTGTCGAAAAATTCGTTACTTTGTCATTTTTGGACATATCTGATTGTTGTCGAAAAAATCCGTTATTTTGTCTTTTTTTTTGCATATCGGAATAACCGCTATTTTTGCCATTTTTTTCCCATATGTGATTCTTGTCGAAAAATCCGTTATTTTGTCATTTTTGTACATATCTGATTTTCGTCGAAAAATTCGTTATTTTGTCATTTTTTTAAATATCTGATTTTTGTTGGAATAACCGGTATTTTTGCCATTTTTTCCCAAATCTGATTCTTGTCGGAAAAATACGTTATTTTGTCATTTTTGTACATATCTGATTTTCGGCGAAAAATCCGTTATTTTGCAATTTTTGGACATATCTGATTTTTGTCGGAATAACCGCTATTTTTGCCATTTTTTCCCATATCTATTTTGCCCTTTTTGTACATATCTGATTTTCGGCAAAAAAATCCGTTATTTTGCAATTTTTAGACATATCTGATTTTTGTCGGAATAACCGCTATTTTTGCCAATTTTTTCCATATCTGATTCTTGTCGGAAAAATACGTTTTGTCATTTTTATACATATCTGATTTTCGTCGAAAAATCCGTTATTTTGCCATTATCTGATTGTTGTCGAAAAAATCCGTTATTTTGTCATTTTTTTACATATCTGATTTTCGTCAAAAAATCCATTAGGTTGCAATTTTTGGACATATCTGATTTTTGTCGGAAAAATCCGTTATTTTGTCATTTTTTATCATATCTGATTTTTGTCGAAAAATCCGTTATTTTGCCATTTTTGCACATATCTGATTTTCGTCGAAAAATTCGTTATTATGTAATTTTTGGATATATTTTTGATTTTTGTCGGAATAACCGCTATTTTTGTCATTTTTTCCCATATCTGATTCTCGTCGGAAAAATCCGTTATTTTGTCATTTTTGTACATATCTGATTTTCGTCGAAAAATCCGTTATTTTGCCATTATTGGACATATCTGATTCTTGTCGGAAAAATCCGTTATTTTGTCATTTTTGTACATATCTGATTTTCGTCGAAAAATTCGTTATTTTGCCATTATTGGACATATCTGATTGTTGTCGAAAGAATCCGTTATTTTGTGATTTTTGAACGTATCTGATTTTCGTTGAAAAATCCGTTATGTAATTTTTGGATATATTTTTGATTTTTGTCGGAATAACCGCTATTTTTGCCAATTTTGCACATATCTGATTTTCGTCGAAAAATTCGTTATTTTGTCATTTTTGGACATATTTGATTCTTGTCGGAATAACCGCTATTTTTACCATTTTTTCCCAAATCTGATTCTTGTCGGAAAAATACGTTATTTTGCCATTTTTGTACATATCTGATTTTCGGCGAAAAATCCGTTATTTTGCAATTTTTGGACATATCTGATTTTTGTCGAAAAATTCGTTACTTTGTCATTTTTGGACATATCTGATTGTTGTCGAAAAAATCCGTTATTTTGTTTTTTTTTTGCATATCTGATTTTCGACAAAAAATCCATTATTTTTCAATTTTTGGACATATCTGAATTTTGTCGGAATAACCGCTATTTTTGCCATTTTTTCCCATATGTGATTCTTGTCGAAAAATCCGTTATTTTGTCATTTTTGTACATATCTGATTTTCGTCGAAAAATTCGTTATTTTGTCATTTTTTTAAATATCTGATTTTTGTTGGAATAACCGGTATTTTTGCCATTTTTTCCCAAATCTGATTCTTGTCGGAAAAATACGTTATTTTGTCATTTTTGTACATATCTGATTTTCGGCGAAAAATCCGTTATTTTGCAATTTTTGGACATATCTGATTTTTGTCGGAATAACCGCTATTTTTGCCATTTTTTCCCATATCTATTTTGCCCTTTTTGTACATATCTGATTTTCGGCAAAAAATCCGTTATTTTGCAATTTTTAGACATATCTGATTCTTGTCGGAAAATTCCGTTATATTGTCGTTTTTGTACAATCTGATTTTTGTCGGAATAACCGCTATTTTTGCCATTTTTGCACATATCTGATTTTCGTCGGAAAAATCGTAATTTTGTCATTTTTGGACATATTTGATTTTTGTCGGAATAACCGCTATTTTTGCCGTTTTTTCTTATATCTGATTCTTGTCGGAAAAATCCGTTAATTTGTGATTTTTGAACGTATCTGATTTTCGTTGAAAAATCCGCTATTATGTAATTTTTGGATATATTTTTTATTTTTGTCGGAATAACCGCTGTTTTTGCCATTTTTGCACATATCTGATTTTCGTCGAAAATTCCGTTATTTTGCCATTATTGGACATATCTGATTCTTGTCGGAAAAATCCGTTATTTTGTCATTTTTGTACAATCTGATTTTTGTCGGAATAACCGCTATTTTTGCACATATCTGATTTTCGTCGGAAAATTCGTAATTTTGTCATTTTTGGACATATTTGATTTTTGTCGGAATAACCGCTATTTTTGCCGTTTTTTCCCATATCTGAGTCTTGTCGGAAAAATCCGTTATTTTGTCATTTTTGTACATATCTGATTTTCGTCGAAAAATCCGTTATTTTGCCATTATTGGACATATCTGATTCTTGTCGGAAAAATCCGTTATTTTGTCATTTTTGTACATATCTGATTTTCGTCGAAAAATTCGTTATTTTGCCATTATTGGACATATCTGATTGTTGTCGAAAGAATCCGTTATTTTGTGATTTTTGAACGTATCTGATTTTCGTTGAAAAATCCGTTATGTAATTTTTGGATATATTTTTGATTTTTGTCGGAATAACCGCTATTTTTGCCAATTTTGCACATATCTGATTTTCGTCGAAAAATTCGTTATTTTGTCATTTTTGGACATATTTGATTCTTGTCGGAATAACCGCTATTTTTACCATTTTTTCCCAAATCTGATTCTTGTCGGAAAAATACGTTATTTTGTCATTTTTGTACATATCTGATTTTCGTCGAAAAATTCGTTATATTGTCATTTTTGTACATATCTGATTTTCGGCGAAAAATCCGTTATTTTGCAATTTTTGGATATATCTGATTTTTTGTCGAAAAATTCGTTACTTTGTCATTTTTGGACATATCTGATTGTTGTCGAAAAATCCGTTATTTTGTCTTTTTTTTTTTTGCATATCGGAATAACCGCTATTTTTGCCATTTTTTCCCATATGTGATTCTTGTCGAAAAATCCGTTATTTTGTCATTTTTGTACATATCTGATTTTCGTCGAAAAATTCGTTATTTTGTCATTTTTTTAAATATCTGATTTTTGTTGGAATAACCGGTATTTTTGCCATTTTTTCCCAAATCTGATTCTTGTCGGAAAAATACGTTATTTTGTCATTTTTGTACATATCTGATTTTCGGCGAAAAATCCGTTATTTTGCAATTTTTGGACATATCTGATTTTTGTCGGAATAACCGCTATTTTTGCCATTTTTTCCCATATCTATTTTGCCCTTTTTGTACATATCTGATTTTCGGCAAAAAATCCGTTATTTTGCAATTTTTAGACATATCTGATTTTTGTCGGAATAACCGCTATTTTTGCCAATTTTTTCCATATCTGATTCTTGTCGGAAAAATACGTTTTGTCATTTTTATACATATCTGATTTTCGTCGAAAAATCCGTTATTTTGCCATTATCTGATTGTTGTCGAAAAAAATCCGTTATTTTGCCATTTTTGCACATATCTGATTTTCGTCGAAAAATTCGTTATTATGTAATTTTTGGATATATTTTTGATTTTTGTCGGAATAACCGCTATTTTTGTCATTTTTTCCCATATCTGATTCTCGTCGGAAAAATCCGTTATTTTGTCATTTTTGTACATATCTGATTTTCGTCGAAAAATCCGTTATTTTGCCATTATTGGACATATCTGATTCTTGTCGGAAAAATCCGTTATTTTGTCATTTTTGTACATATCTGATTTTCGTCGAAAAATTCGTTATTTTGCCATTATTGGACATATCTGATTGTTGTCGAAAGAATCCGTTATTTTGTGATTTTTGAACGTATCTGATTTTCGTTGAAAAATCCGTTATGTAATTTTTGGATATATTTTTGATTTTTGTCGGAATAACCGCTATTTTTGCCAATTTTGCACATATCTGATTTTCGTCGAAAAATTCGTTATTTTGTCATTTTTGGACATATTTGATTCTTGTCGGAATAACCGCTATTTTTACCATTTTTTCCCAAATCTGATTCTTGTCGGAAAAATACGTTATTTTGCCATTTTTGTACATATCTGATTTTCGGCGAAAAATCCGTTATTTTGCAATTTTTGGACATATCTGATTTTTGTCGAAAAATTCGTTACTTTGTCATTTTTGGACATATCTGATTGTTGTCGAAAAAATCCGTTATTTTGTTTTTTTTTTTTGCATATCTGATTTTCGACAAAAAATCCATTATTTTTCAATTTTTGGACATATCTGAATTTTGTCGGAATAACCGCTATTTTTGCCATTTTTTCCCATATGTGATTCTTGTCGAAAAATCCGTTATTTTGTCATTTTTGTACATATCTGATTTTCGTCGAAAAATTCGTTATTTTGTCATTTTTTTAAATATCTGATTTTTGTTGGAATAACCGGTATTTTTGCCATTTTTTCCCAAATCTGATTCTTGTCGGAAAAATACGTTATTTTGTCATTTTTGTACATATCTGATTTTCGGCGAAAAATCCGTTATTTTGCAATTTTTGGACATATCTGATTTTTGTCGGAATAACCGCTATTTTTGCCATTTTTTCCCATATCTATTTTGCCCTTTTGTACATATCTGATTTTCGGCAAAAAATCCGTTATTTTGCAATTTTTAGACATATCTGATTTTTGTCGGAATAACCGCTATTTTTGCCATTTTTACCCATATCTGATTCTTGTCGGAAAATTCCGTTATTTTGTCGTTTTTGTACAATCTGATTTTTGTCGGAATAACCGCTATTTTTGCCATTTTTGCACATATCTGATTTTCGTCGGAAAAATCGTAATTTTGTCATTTTTGGACATATTTGATTTTTTGTCGGAATAACCGCTATTTTTGCCGTTTTTTCTTATATCTGATTCTTGTCGGAAAAATCCGTTAATTTGTGATTTTTGAACGTATCTGATTTTCGTTGAAAAATCCGCTATTATGTAATTTTTGGATATATTTTTTTTTTTTGTCGGAATAACCGCTGTTTTTGCCATTTTTGCACATATCTGATTTTCGTCGAAAATTCCGTTATTTTGCCATTATTGGACATATCTGATTCTTGTCGGAAAAATCCGTTATTTTGTCATTTTTGTACAATCTGATTTTTGTCGGAATAACCGCTATTTTTGCACATATCTGATTTTCGTCGGAAAATTCGTAATTTTGTCATTTTTGGACATATTTGATTTTTGTCGGAATAACCGCTATTTTTGCCGTTTTTTCCCATATCTGAGTCTTGTCGGAAAAATACGTTATTTTACCATTTTTGTACATATCTGATTTTCGGCGAAAAATCCGTTATTTTGCAATTTTTGGACATATCTGATTTTTGTCGGAATAACCGCTATTTATGCCATTGTTGCCCATATCTGATTCTCGTCGGAAAAATCCGTTATTTTTTCTTTTTTGTACATATCTGATTTTCGTCGAAAAATCCGTTATTTTGCCATTATTGGACATATCTGATTCTTGTCGGAAAAATCCGTTATTTTGTCATTTTTGTACATATCTGATTTTCGTCGAAAAATTCGTTATTTTGCCATTATTGGACATATCTGATTGTTGTCGAAAAAATCCGTTATTTTGTGATTTTTGAACGTATCTGATTTTTGTCGGAATAACCGCTATTTTTGCCATTTTTTCCCATATCTGATTCTTGTCGGAAAAATACGTTATTTTACCATTTTTGTACATATCTGATTTTCGGCGAAAAATCCGTTATTTTGCAATTTTTGTACATATCTGATTTTTGTCGGAATAACCGCTATTTTTGCCATTTTTTCCCATATCTGAGTCTTGTCGGAAAAATACGTTATTTTGTCATTTTTGTACATATCTGATTTTCGGCGAAAAATCCGTTATTTTGCAATTTTTGTACATATCTGATTTTCGTCGAAAAATCCGTTATTTTGCCATTATTGGACATATCTGATTGTTGTCGACAAAATTCGTTATTTTGTCATTTTTTTACATATCTGATTTTGGTCAAAAAAATCCGTTAGGTTGCAATTTTTGGACATATCTGATTTTTGTCGGAATAACCGCTCTTTTTGCCATTTTGACCCATATCTGATTCTTGTCGGAAAAATCCGTTATTTTGTAATTTTTGTACATATCTGATTTTTGTCGGAATAACCGCTATTTTTGCCATTTTTTCCCATATCTGATTCTTGTCGGAAAAATCCGTTATGTTGCCATTTTTGTACATATCTGATTTTTGTCGGAATAACCGCTATTTTTGCCATTTTTCCCATATCTGATTCTTGTCGGAAAAATCCGTTATTTTCTGATTTTTGAACGTATCTGATTTTCGTTGAAAAGTCCGTTATTATGTAATATTTGGATATATTTTTGATTTTTGTCGGAATAACCGCTATTTTTGCCATTTTTGCACATATCTGATTCTTGTCGGAAAAATCCGTTATTTTGTCATTTTTGTACATATCTGATTTTTGTCGGAATAACCGCTATTTTTGCCATTTTTTCCCATATCTGATTCTCGTCGGAAAAATCCGTTATTTTGTCATTTTTGTACATATCTGATTTTCGTCGAAAAATCCATTATTTTGCCATTATTGGACATATCTGATTGTTGTCGAAAAATTCCGTTATTTTGTGATTTTTGAACGTATCTGATTTTCGTTGAAAAGTCAGTTATTATGTAATTTTTGGATATATTTTTGATTTTTGTCGGAATAACCGCTATTTTTGCCATTTTTACACATATCTGATTTTCGTCGAAAAATTCGTAATTTTGTCATTTTTGGACATATCGGATTTTTGTCGGAATAACCGCTATTTTTGCCATTTTTTCCCATATCTGATTCTTGTCGGAAAAATACGTTATTTTGTCATTTTTGTACATATCTGATTTTCGGCGCAAAATCCGTTATTTTGTAATTTTTTTACATATCTGATTTTTGTCGGAATAACCGCTATTTTTGCACATTTTTCCCATATCTGATTCTTGTCGGAAAAATCCGTTATTTTGTCATTTTTGTACATATCTGATTTTTGTCGAAAGATCCGTTATTTTGCAATTTTTGCACATATCTGATTTTCGTCGAAAAATTCGTTATTTTGTCATTTTTGGACATATTTGATTTTCGTCGAAAGATCCGTTATTTTGCAATTGTTGGACATATCTGATTTTCGTCGAAAAATTCGTTATTTTGCCATTATTGGACATATCTGATTGTTGTCGAAAAAATCCGATATTTTGTGATTTTTGAACGTAACTGATTTTCGTTGAAAAATCCGTTATTATGTACTTTTTGGATATATTTTTGATTTTTTGTCGGAATAACCGCTATTTTTGCCATTTTTACACATATCTGATTTTCGTCGAAAAATTCGTAATTTTGTCATTTTTGGACATATCGGATTTTTGTCGGAATAACCGCTATTTTTGCCATTTTTTCCCATATCTGATTCTTGTCGGAAAAATACGTTATTTTGTCATTTTTGTACATATCTGATTTTCGGCGCAAAATCCGTTATTTTGTAATTTTTTTACATATCTGATTTTTGTCGGAATAACCGCTATTTTTGCACATTTTTCCCATATCTGATTCTTGTCGGAAAAATCCGTTATTTTGTCATTTTTGTACATATCTGATTTTCGTCGAAAAATCCATTATTTTGCCATTATTGGACATATCTGATTGTTGTCGAAAAATTCCGTTATTTTGTGATTTTTGAACGTATCTGATTTTCGTTGAAAAATCCGTTATTATGTAATTTTTGGATATATTTTTGATTTTTGTCGGAATAACCGCTATTTTTGTTATTTTTTCCCATATCTGAGTCTTGTCGGAAAAATCAGTTATTTTACCATTTTTGTACATATCTGATTTTCGGCGAAAAATCCGTTATTTTGCCATTATTGGACATATCTGATTGTTGTCGAAAAAATCCGTTATTTTGTCATTTTTTTACATATCTGATTTTGGTCAAAAAATCCGTTAGGTTGCAATTTTTGGACATATCTGATTTTTGTCGGAATAACCGCTCTTTTTGCCATTTTGACCCATATCTGATTCTTGTCGGAAAAATCCGTTATTTTGTAATTTTTGTACATATCTGATTTTTTGTCGGAATAACCGCTATTTTTGCCATTTTTTCCCATATCTGATTCTTGTCGGAAAAATCCGTTATTTTGCCATTTTTGTACATATCTGATTTTTGTCGGAATAACCGCTATTTTTGCCATTTTTCCCATATCTGATTCTTGTCGGAAAAATCCGTTATTTTGTGATTTTTGAACGTATCTGATTTTCGTTGAAAAGTCCGTTATTATGTAATTTTTGGATATATATTTGATTTTTGTCGGAATAACCGCTATTTTTGCCATTTTTGCACATATCTGATTCTTGTCGGAAAAATCCGTTATTTTGTCATTTTTGTACGCAACTGATTTTCGGCGAAAAATCCGTTATTTTGCAATTTTTGGACATATCTGATTTTTGTCGGAGTAACCGCAATTTTTGCCATTTTTTCCCATATCTGATTCTCGTCGGAAAAATCCGTTATTTTGTCATTTTTGTACATATCTGATTTTCGTCGAAAAATTCGTTATTTTGTCATTTTTGGACATATCGGATTTTTGACGAAAGATCCGTTATTTTGCAATTTTTGCAAATGTCTGATTTTCGTCGAAAAATTCGTTATTTTTCATTTTTGGACATAACGGATTTTCGTCGCGAAATCCGATATATTGTCATTTTTGGACATATCTGATATTTGTCGAAAAATCCGATATATTGTCATTTTTGGACATATCTGATTTTCGTCGAAAAATTCGTTATTTCGCCATTTTTTAACAAATCTGATTTTCGGCGAAAAATCCGTTATTTTGTCATTTTTTTACATATCTGATTTTTGTCGGAATAACCGCTCTTTTTGCCATTTTTACCCATATCTGATTCTTGTCGGAAAAATCCGTTATTTTGTCATTTTTGTACATATCTGATTTTCGTCGAAAAATCCGTTATTTTGCCATTATTGGACATATCTGATTCTTGTCGGAAAAATCCGTTATTTTGCCATTTTTGTACATATCTGATTTTCGTCGAAAAATCCGTTATTTTGCCATTATTGGACATATCTGATTGTTGTCGAAAGAATCCGTTATTTTGTGATTTTTGAACGTATCTGATTTTCGTTGAAAAATCCGTTATGTAATTTTTGGATATATTTTTGATTTTTGTCGGAATAACCGCTATTTTTGCCAATTTTGCACATATCTGATTTTCGTCGAAAAAATTCGTTATTTTGTCATTTTTGGACATATTTGATTCTTGTCGGAATAACCGCTATTTTTACCATTTTTTCCCAAATCTGATTCTTGTCGGAAAAATACGTTATTTTGTCATTTTTGTACATATCTGATTTTCGTCGAAAAATTCGTTATTTTGTCATTTTTGTACATATCTGATTTTCGGCGAAAAATCCGTTATTTTGCAATTTTTGGATATATCTGATTTTTGTCGAAAAAATTCGTTACTTTGTCATTTTTGGACATATCTGATTGTTGTCGAAAAATCCGTTATTTTGTCTTTTTTTTTGCATATCGGAATAACCGCTATTTTTGCCATTTTTTCCCATATGTGATTCTTGTCGAAAAATCCGTTATTTTGTCATTTTTGTACATATCTGATTTTCGTCGAAAAATTCGTTATTTTGTCATTTTTTTAAATATCTGATTTTTGTTGGAATAACCGGTATTTTTGCCATTTTTTCCCAAATCTGATTCTTGTCGGAAAAATACGTTATTTTGTCATTTTTGTACATATCTGATTTTCGGCGAAAAATCCGTTATTTTGCAATTTTTGGACATATCTGATTTTTGTCGGAATAACCGCTATTTTTCCCATTTTTTTCCATATCTGTTTCTTGTCGGAAAAATACGTTTTTGTCATTTTTATACATATCTGATTTTCGTCGAAAAATCCGTTATTTTGCCATTATCTGATTGTTGTCGAAAAAATCCGTTATTTTGTCATTTTTTTACATATCTGATTTTCGTCAAAAAATCCATTAGGTTGCAATTTTTGGACATATCTGATTTTTGTCGGAAAAATCCGTTATTTTGTCATTTTTTATCATATCTGATTTTTGTCGAAAAATCCGTTATTTTGCCATTTTTGCACATATCTGATTTTCGTCGAAAAATTCGTTATTATGTAATTTTTGGATATATTTTTGATTTTTGTCGGAATAACCGCTATTTTTGTCATTTTTTCCCATATCTGATTCTCGTCGGAAAAATCCGTTATTTTGTCATTTTTGTACATATCTGATTTTCGTCGAAAAATCCGTTATTTTGCCATTATTGGACATATCTGATTCTTGTCGGAAAAATCCGTTATTTTGTCATTTTTGTACATATCTGATTTTCGTCGAAAAATTCGTTATTTTGCCATTATTGGACATATCTGATTGTTGTCGAAAGAATCCGTTATTTTGTGATTTTTGAACGTATCTGATTTTTGTTGAAAAATCCGTTATGTAATTTTTGGATATATTTTTGATTTTTGTCGGAATAACCGCTATTTTTGCCAATTTTGCACATATCTGATTTTCGTCGAAAAATTCGTTATTTTGTCATTTTTGGACATATTTGATTCTTGTCGGAATAACCGCTATTTTTACCATTTTTTCCCAAATCTGATTCTTGTCGGAAAAATACGTTATTTTGCCATTTTTGTACATATCTGATTTTCGGCGAAAAATCCGTTATTTTGCAATTTTTGGACATATCTGATTTTTGTCGAAAAATTCGTTACTTTGTCATTTTTGGACATATCTGATTGTTGTCGAAAAATCCGTTATTTTGTCTTTTTTTGCATATCTGATTTTCGACAAAAAATCCATTATTTTTCAATTTTTGGACATATCTGAATTTTGTCGGAATAACCGCTATTTTTGCCATTTTTTCCCATATGTGATTCTTGTCGAAAAAATCCGTTATTTTGTCATTTTTGTACATATCTGATTTTCGTCGAAAAATTCGTTATTTTGTCATTTTTTTAAATATCTGATTTTTGTCGGAATAACCGGTATTTTTGCCATTTTTTCCCAAATCTGATTCTTGTCGGAAAAATACGTTATTTTGTCATTTTTGTACATATCTGATTTTCGGCGAAAAATCCGTTATTTTGCAATTTTTGGACATATCTGATTTTTGTCGGAATAACCGCTATTTTTGCCATTTTTTTCCCATATCTATTTTGCCCTTTTTGTACATATCTGATTTTCGGCAAAAAATCCGTTATTTTGCAATTTTTAGACATATCTGATTTTTGTCGGAATAACCGCTATTTTTGCCATTTTTACCCATATCTGATTCTTGTCGGAAAATTCCGTTATTTTGTCATTTTTGTACATATCTGATTTTTGTCGGAATAACCGCTATTTTTGCCATTTTTGCACATATCTGATTTTCGTCGGAAAATTCGTAATTTTGTCATTTTTGGACATATTTGATTTTTGTCGGAATAACCGCTATTTTTGCCGTTTTTTCTTATATCTGATTCTTGTCGGAAAAATCCGTTATTTTGTGATTTTTGAACGTATCTGATTTTCGTTGAAAAATCCGTTATTATGTAATTTTTGGATATATTTTTATTTTTGTCGGAATAACCGCTATTTTTGCCATTTTTGCACATATCTGATTTTCGTCGAAAAATCCGTTATTTTGCCATTATTGGACATATCTGATTCTTGTCGGAAAAATCCGTTATTTTGTCATTTTTGTACATATCTGATTTTTGTCGGAATAACCGCTATTTTTGCCATTTTTTCCCATATCTGATTTTCGTCGGAAAATTCGTTATTTTGTCATTTTTGGACATATTTGATTTTTGTCGAAAAAACCGTTATTTTTGCCATTTTTTGCCATATGTGATTCTTGTCGAAAAATCCGTTATTTTGTCATTTTTGTACATATCTGATTTTCGTCGAAAAATCCGTTATTTTGTCATTTTTTTAAATATCTGATTTTTGTCGGAATAACCGGTATTTTTGCCATTTTTTCCCAAATCTGATTCTTGTCGGAAAAATCCGTTATTTTGTCATTTTTGTACATATCTGATTTTCGGCGAAAAATCCGTTATTTTGCCATTTTTGGACATATCTGATTTTTGTCGGAAAAATCCGCTATTTTTGCCATTTTTTCCCATATCTATTTTGCCCTTTTTGTACATATCTGATTTTCGGCAAAAAATCCGTTATTTTGCAATTTTTGGACATATCTGATTTTTGTCGGAATAACCGCTATTTTTGCCATTTTTACCCATATCTGATTCTTGTCGGAAAAATCCGTTATTTTGTAGTTTTTGTACATATCTGATTTTTGTCGGAATAACCGCTATTTTTGCCATTTTTGCCCATATCTGATTTTTGTCGGAAAATTCCGTTATTTTGCCATTTTTGGACATATCTGATTTTTGTCGGAATAACCGCTATTTTTGCCGTTTTTTCTTATATCTGATTCTTGTCGGAAAAATCCGTTATTTTGTGATTTTTGAACGTATCTGATTTTCGTTGAAAAATCCGTTATTATGTAATTTTTGGATATATTTTTTATTTTTGTCGGAATAACCGCTATTTTTGCCATTTTTGCACATATCTGATTTTCGTCGAAAAATCCGTTATTTTGCCATTATTGGACATATCTGATTCTTGTCGAAAAAACCGTTATTTTGTCATTTTTGTACATATCTGATTTTTGTCGGAATAACCGTTATTTTGTCATTTTTGCACATATCTGATTTTCGTCGGAAAATTCGTTATTTTGTCATTTTTGGACATATCTGATTTTTGTCGGAATAACCGCTATTTTTGCCATTTTTTCCCATATCTGATTCTTGTCGGAAAAATCCGTTATTTTGCCATTTTTGTACATATCTGATTTTCGGCGAAAAATCCGTTATTTTGCAATTTTTGGACATATCTGATTTTTGTCGGAATAACCGCTATTTATGCCATTTTTGCCCATATCTGATTCTCGTCGGAAAAATCCGTTATTTTGTCTTTTTTGTACATATCTGATTTTTGTCGAAAAAACCGTTATTTTGCCATTTTTGGACATATCTGATTCTCGTCGGAAAAATCCGTTATTTTGTCATTTTTGTACATATCTGATTTTCGTCGAAAAATCCGTTATTTTGCCATTATTGGACATATCTGATTGTTGTCGGAAAAATCCGTTATTTTGTGATTTTTGAACGTATCTGATTTTCGTTGAAAAATCCGTTATTATGTAATTTTTGGATATATATTTGATTTTTGTCGGAATAACCGCTATTTTTCCTTTTGCCATATCTGATTGTCGTCGAAAAATCCGTTATTTTGTCATTTTTGGACATATTTTATTTTTGTCGGAATAACCGCTATTTTTGCCATTTTTCCCAAATCTGATTCTTGTCGAAAAATAGTTATTTTTCCATATCTGATCTTGTCGGAAAAACCGTTATTTTGCCATTTTTGTACATATCTGATTTTCGGCGAAAAATCCGTTATTTTGCCATTTTTGACATATCTGATTTTCGGCGAAAAATCCGTTATTTTGCCATTATTGGACATATCTGATTGTTGTCGAAAAAATCCGTTATTTTGTCATTTTTTTGACATATCTGATTTTGGTCAAAAAATCCGTTAGGTTGTCATTTTTGGACATATCTGATTTTTGTCGGAATAACCGCTCTTTTTGCCATTTTGACCCATATCTGATTCTTGTCGGAAAAATCCGTTATTTTGTAATTTTTGTACATATCTGATTTTTTGTCGGAATAACCGCTATTTTTGCCATTTTTTCCCATATCTGATTCTTGTCGGAAAAATCCGTTATTTTGCCATTTTTGTACATATCTGATTTTTGTCGGAATAACCGCTATTTTTGCCATTTTTCCCATATCTGATTCTTGTCGGAAAAATCCGTTATTTTGTGATTTTTGAACGTATCTGATTTTCGTTGAAAAGTCCGTTATTATGTAATTTTTGGATATATATTTGATTTTTTGTCGGAATAACCGCTATTTTTGCCATTTTTGCACATATCTGATTTTCGTCGAAAAATTCGTAATTTTGTCATTTTTGGACATATTTGATTTTTGTCGAAAAATCCGCTATTTTTGCCATTTTTTGCCATATCGGATTTTTGTCGGAAAGATCCGTTATTTTGCAATTTTTGCACATGTCTGATTTTCGTCGAAAAATTCGTTATTTTTCATTTTTGGACATAACGGATTTTCGTCGCGAAATCCGATATATTGTCATTTTTGGACATATCTGATATTTGTCGAAAAATCCGATATATTGTCATTTTTGGACATATCTGATTTTCGTCGAAAAATTCGTTATTTCGCCATTTTTTAACAAATCTGATTTTCGGCGAAAAATCCGTTATTTTGTCATTTTTTTTACATATCTGATTTTTGTCGGAATAACCGCTCTTTTTGCCATTTTTACCCATATCTGATTCTTGTCGGAAAAATCCGTTATTTTGTCATTTTTGTACATATCTGATTTTTGTCGGAATAACCGCTATTTTTGCCATTTTTTCCCATATCTGATTCTCGTCGGAAAAATCCGTTATTTTGTCATTTTTGTACATATCTGATTTTCGTCGAAAAATCCATTATTTTGCCATTATTGGACATATCTGATTGTTGTCGAAAAATTCCGTTATTTTGTGATTTTTGAACGTATCTGATTTTCGTTGAAAAATCCGTTATTATGTAATTTTTGGATATATTTTTGATTTTTGTCGGAATAACCGCTATTTTTGTTATTTTTTCCCATATCTGAGTCTTGTCGGAAAAATCCGTTATTTTACCATTTTTGTACATATCTGATTTTCGGCGAAAAATCCGTTATTTTGCCATTATTGGACATATCTGATTGTTGTCGAAAAAATCCGTTATTTTGTCATTTTTTTACATATCTGATTTTGGTCAAAAAATCCGTTAGGTTGCAATTTTTGGACATATCTGATTTTTGTCGGAATAACCGCTCTTTTTTGCCATTTTGACCCATATCTGATTCTTGTCGGAAAAATCCGTTATTTTGTCATTTTTGTACATATCTGATTTTTGTCGGAATAACCGCTATTTTTGCCATTTTTAACATTTTTATTTTGCCATTTCCATATCTGATTCTTGTCGGAAAAATCCGTTATTTTGTGATTTTTGAACGTATCTGATTTTCGTTGAAAAGTCCGTTATTATGTAATTTTTGGTATATTTGATTTTTGTCGGAATAACCGCTATTTTTGCCATTTTTTCCCATATCTGATTCTTGTCGGAAAAATCCGTTATTTTGCCATTTTTGTACATATCTGATTTTTGTCGGAATAACCGCTATTTTTGCCATTTTTTCCCATATCTGATTCTTGTCGGAAAAATCCGTTATTTTGTGATTTTTGAACGTATCTGATTTTCGTTGAAAAGTCCGTTATTATGTAATTTTTTGGATATATATTTGATTTTTGTCGGAATAACCGCTATTTTTGCCATTTTTGCCACATATCTGATTCTCGTCGAAAAAATCCGTTATTTTGTCATTTTTGTACATATTTGATTTTTGTCGAAATAACCGCTATTTTTGCCATTTTTTCCCATATCTGATTCTTGTCGGAAAAATCCGTTATTTTGTCATTTTTGTACGATATCTGATTTTCGGCGAAAAATCCGTTATTTTGCAATTTTTGCACATATCTGATTTTCGTCGAAAAATTCGTTATTTTTCATTTTTTGGACATAACGGATTTTCGTCGCGAAATCCGATATATTGTCATTTTTGGACATATCTGATATTTGTCGAAAAATCCGATATATTGTCATTTTTGGACATATCTGATTTTCGTCGAAAAATTCGTTATTTCGCCATTTTTTAACAAATCTGATTTTCGGCGAAAAATCCGTTATTTTGCCATTTTTTTACATATCTGATTTTTGTCGGAATAACCGCTCTTTTTTGCCATTTTTACCCATATCTGATTCTTGTCGGAAAAATCCGTTATTTTGTCATTTTTGTACATATCTGATTTTTGTCGGAATAACCGCATATTTTTGCCATTTTTTCCCCATATCTGATTCTCGTCGGAAAAATCCGTTATTTTGTCATTTTTGTACATATCTGATTTTCGTCGAAAAATCCATTATTTTGCCATTATTGGACATATCTGATTGTTGTCGAAAAATTCCGTTATTTTGTGATTTTTGAACGTATCTGATTTTCGTTGAAAAATCCGTTATTATGTAATTTTTGGATATATTTTTGATTTTTGTCGGAATAACCGCTATTTTTGTTATTTTTTCCCATATCTGAGTCTTGTCGGAAAAATCCGTTATTTTACCATTTTTGTACATATCTGATTTTCGGCGAAAAATCCGTTATTTTGCCATTATTGGACATATCTGATTGTTGTCGAAAAAATCCGTTATTTTGTCATTTTTTTACATATCTGATTTTGGTCAAAAAATCCGTTAGGTTGCAATTTTTGGACATATCTGATTTTTGTCGGAATAACCGCTCTTTTTGCCATTTTGACCCATATCTGATTCTTGTCGGAAAAATCCGTTATTTTGTAATTTTTGTACATATCTGATTTTTTGTCGGAATAACCGCTATTTTTGCCATTTTTTCCCATATCTGATTCTTGTCGGAAAAATCCGTTATTTTGCCATTTTTGTACATATCTGATTTTTGTCGGAATAACCGCTATTTTTGCCATTTTTCCCATATCTGATTCTTGTCGGAAAAATCCGTTATTTTGTGATTTTTGAACGTATCTGATTTTCGTTGAAAAGTCCGTTATTATGTAATTTTTGGATATATTTTTGATTTTTTGTCGGAATAACCGCTATTTTTGCCATTTTTGCACATATCTGATTTTCGTCGAAAAATTCGTAATTTTGTCACTTTTCGACAAATCTGATTTTCGGCGAAAAACCGTTATTTTGCATTACTGATTTTTGTCGAAATAACCGCTATTTTTGCCATTTTTTCCCCATATCTGATTCTTGTCGGAAAAATCCGTTATTTTGCCATTTTTGTACATATCTGATTTTCGTCGGAAAAATCCGTTATTTTGCAATTTTTGCACATATCTGATTTTTGTCGAAAAAACCGTTATTTTTGCCATTTTTGGACATATCTGATTCTTTGTCGAAAAATCCGTTATTTTGTCATTTTTGGACATATCTGATTTTTGTCGGAATAACCGCTATTTTTGCCATTTTTGCCCATATCTGATTCTTGTCGGAAAAATCCGTTATTTTGTGATTTTTGTACATATCTGATTTTCGTCGAAAAATCCGTTATTTTGCCATTTTTGGACATATCTTTGATTTTTGTCGGAAAAATTCCGTTATTTTGTCATTTTTGGACATATCTGATTTTTGTCAAAAAATCCGTTATTTTGTAATTTTTGGACATATCTGATTTTTTGTCGGAATAACCGCTATTTTTGCCATTTTTGCCCATATCTGATTCTTGTCGGAAAAATCCGTTATTTTGTAATTTTTGTACATATCTGATTTTTGTCGGAATAACCGCTATTTTTGCCATTTTTTCCCATATCTGATTCTTGTCGGAAAAATCCGTTATTTTGTCATTTTTGTACATATCTGATTTTCGTCGAAAAATCCGTTATTATGCAATTTTTGACATATTTTTGATTTTTGTCGGAAAAATCCGTTATTTTTGCCATTTTTGCACATATCTGATTTTCGTCGAAAAATCCGTTATTTTGTCATTTTTGGACATATCTGATTTTTGTCGGAAAAACCGCTTATTTTTGCCATTTTTGCCCATATCTGATTCTTGTCGAAAAATCCGTTATTTTGCCATTTTTTTACATATCTGATTTTTGTCGGAAAAATCCGTTATTTTGCCATTTTTGTACATATCTGATTTTTGTCGGAATAACCGCTATTTTTGCCATTTTTCCCATATCTGATTTTCGTCGGAAAAATCCGTTATTTTGTCATTTTTGGACATATCTGATTTTTGTCGGAATAACCGCTATTTTTGCCATTTTTTCCCATATCTGATTCTTGTCGGAAAAATCCGTTATTTTGTCATTTTTGTACATATCTGATTTTCGGCGAAAAATCCGTTATTTTGCAATTTTTGGACATATCTGATTTTTGTCGGAATAACCGCTATTTTTGCCATTTTTGCCCATATCTGATTCTTGTCGGAAAAATCCGTTATTTTGTCATTTTTGTACATATCTGATTTTTGTCGAAAAATCCGCTTATTTTTGTCATTTTTTCCCATATCTGATTCTTGTCGGAAAAATCCGTTATTTTGCCATTTTTGTACATATCTGATTTTCGGCGAAAAATCCGTTATTTTGCCATTATTGGACATATCTGATTGTTGTCGAAAAAATTCCGTTATTTTGTCATTTTTTTACATATCTGATTTTGGTCAAAAAATCCGTTAGGTTGCAATTTTTGGACATATCTGATTTTTGTCGGAATAACCGCTCTTTTTGCCATTTTGACCCATATCTGATTCTTGTCGGAAAAATCCGTTATTTTGTAATTTTTGTACATATCTGATTTTTGTCGGAATAACCGCTATTTTTGCCATTTTTTCCCCATATCTGATTCTTGTCGGAAAAATCCGTTATTTTGCCATTTTTGTACATATCTGATTTTAATTTTTGTCGGAATAACCGCTATTTTTGCCATTTTTGCCCATATCTGATTCTTGTCGGAAAAATCCGTTATTTTGTGATTTTTGAACGTATCTGATTTTCGTTGAAAAGTCCGTTATTATGTAATTTTTGGATATATTTTTGATTTTTGTCGGAATAACCGCTATTTTTGCCATTTTTGCACATATCTGATTTTCGTCGAAAAATCCGTTATTTTAACAAATTTTTTGGAACGTTATTTTGTCATATCTGATTTTTGTCGAAATAACCGCTATTTTTGCCATTTTTTCCCATATCTGATTCTTGTCGGAAAAATCCGTTATTTTGTCATTTTTGTACATATCTGATTTTTGTCGAAAAATCCGTTATTTTGCCATTTTTGCACATATCTGATTCTTGTCGGAAAAATCCGTTATTTTGTGATTTTTGAACATATCTGATTTTCGTCGAAAAATCCGTTATTTTGTAATTTTTGGACATATCTTGATTTTTGTCGGAATAACCGCTATTTTTGCCATTTTTTCCCATATCTGATTCTTGTCGGAAAAATCCGTTATTTTGTCATTTTTGTACATATCTGATTTTCGTCGAAATAACCGCTATTTTTGCCATTTTTGGCCATATCTGATTCTTGTCGAAAAAATCCGTTATTTTGTCATTTTTTGACATATCTGATTTTCGGTCAAAAAATCCGTTATTTTGCAATTTTTGGACATATCTGATTTTTGTCGGAATAACCGCTATTTTTGCCATTTTGACCCATATCTGATTCTTGTCGGAAAAATCCGTTATTTTGTAATTTTTGTACATATCTGATTTTTGTCGGAATAACCGCTATTTTTGCCATTTTTGCCCATATCTGATTCTTGTCGGAAAAATCCGTTATTTTGTCATTTTTGTACGTATCTGATTTTCGTCGAAAAATCCGTTATTTTGCAATTTTTGGACATATCTGTATTTTTGTCGGAATAACCGCTATTTTTGCCATTTTTTCCCATATCTGATTCTTGTCGGAAAAATCCGTTATTTTGTCATTTTTGTAACATATCTGATTTTCGTCGAAAAATCCGTTATTTTGCCATTTTTGGACATATCTGATTTTTGTCGGAAAAACCGCTATTTTTGCCATTTTTGTACCATATCTGATTCTTAGTCGAAAAATCCGTTATTTTGTCATTTTTGTACATATCTGATTTTTGTCGGAATAACCGCTATTTTTGCCATTTTTCCCATATCTGATTCTTGTCGGAAAAATCCGTTATTTTGTCATTTTTGTACATATCTGATTTTTGTCGGAATAACCGCTATTTTTGCCATTTTTTCCCATATCTGATTCTTGTCGGAAAAATCCGTTATTTTGTCATTTTTGTACATATCTGATTTTCGTCGAAAAACCGTTATTTTGCCATTTTTCCATATCTGATTCTTGTCGGAAAAATCCGTTATTTTGTGATTTTTGAACGTATCTGATTTTCGTTGAAAAATCCGTTATTATGTAATTTTTGGACATATCTTTGATTTTTGTCGGAATAACCGCTATTTTTGCCATTTTTTCCCATATCTGAGTCTTGTCGGAAAAATCCGTTATTTTGCCATTTTTGTACATATCTGATTTTCGTCGAAAAATCCGTTATTTTGCCATTATTGGACATATCTGATTGTTGTCGAAAAAATCCGTTATTTTGTCATTTTTTTACATATCTGATTTTGGTCAAAAAAATCCGTTAGGTTGCAATTTTTGGACATATCTGATTTTTGTCGGAATAACCGCTCTTTTTGCCATTTTGACCCATATCTGATTCTTGTCGGAAAAATCCGTTATTTTGTAATTTTTGTACATATCTGATTTTTGTCGGAATAACCGCTATTTTTGCCATTTTTTCCCATATCTGATTCTTGTCGGAAAAATCCGTTATTTTGCCATTTTTGTACATATCTGATTTTTGTCGGAATAACCGCTATTTTTGCCATTTTTCCCATATCTGATTCTTGTCGGAAAAATCCGTTATTTTGTGATTTTTGAACGTATCTGATTTTCGTTGAAAAGTCCGTTATTATGTAATTTTTGGATATATTTTTGATTTTTGTCGGAATAACCGCTATTTTTGCCATTTTTGCACATATCTGATTTTCGTCGAAAAATTCGTAATTTTGTCATTTTTTGACATATTTGTTTTTTGTCGAAATAACCGCTATTTTTGCCATTTTTTCCCATATCTGATCCTTGTCGGAAAAATCCGTTAATTTGTGATTTTTGTACGTATCTGATTTTCGGCGAAAAATCCGTTATTTTGCAATTTTTGGACATATCTGATTTTTGTCGGAATAACCGCTATTTTTGCCATTTTTTCCCATATCTGATTCTCGTCGGAAAAATCCGTTATTTTGTCATTTTTGTACATATCTGATTTTCGTCGAAAAATCCGTTATTTTGTCATTTTTGGACATATCTGATTTTTGTCGAAAAAATCCGTTATTTTGCCATTTTTGACATATCTGATTTTCGTCGGAAAAATCCGTTATTTTGTCATTTTTGGACATATCTGATTTTTGTCGAAAAATCCGTTATTTTGCCATTTTTGGACATATCTGATTTTTGTCGAAAAATTCCGTTATTTTGCCATTTTTGAACATATCTGATTTTCGGCGAAAAATCCGTTATTTTGTCATTTTTGGACATATCTTGATTTTTGTCGGAATAACCGCTATTTTTGCCATTTTTTCCCATATCTGATTCTTGTCGGAAAAATCCGTTATTTTGTGATTTTTGTACATATCTGATTTTCGTCGAAAAATCCGTTATTTTGCCATTATTGGACATATCTGATTTTGTCGAAAAATCCGTTATTTTTTCCATTTTTGCACATATCTGATTCTCGTCGGAAAAATCCGTTATTTTGTCATTTTTGTACATATCTGATTTTCGTCGAAAAATCCATTATTTTGCCATTTTTGGACATATCTGATTGTTGTCGAAAAAATTCCGTTATTTTGTGATTTTTGAACGTATCTGATTTTCGTCGAAAAATCCGTTATTTTGTAATTTTTGGATATATTTTTGATTTTTGTCGGAATAACCGCTATTTTTGCCATTTTTTCCCATATCTGATTCTTGTCGGAAAAATCCGTTATTTTGCCATTTTTGTACATATCTGATTTTCGGCGAAAAATCCGTTATTTTGCCATTATTGGACATATCTGATTCTTGTCGAAAAAATCCGTTATTTTGTCATTTTTTACATATCTGATTTTGGTCAAAAAATCCGTTATTTTGCAATTTTTGGACATATCTGATTTTTGTCGGAATAACCGTTATTTTTGCCATTTTTGACCCATATCTGATTTTTGTCGGAAAAATCCGTTATTTTGTAATTTTTGTACATATCTGATTTTTGTCGGAATAACCGCTATTTTTGCCATTTTTTCCCATATCTGATTCTTGTCGGAAAAATCCGTTATTTTGTGATTTTTGTACATATCTGATTTTTGTCGGAATAACCGCTATTTTTGCCATTTTTGGACATATCTGATTTTTGTCGGAAAAATCCGTTTATTTTGTATTTTTGAACATATCTGATTTTCGCCGAAAAATCCGTTATTATGTAATTCTATTTTGTTATTTTGTCATATTTGATTTTTTGTCGGAATAACACGGCTATTTTTGCCATTTTTTCCCAAATCTGATTCTTGTCGGAAAAATACGTTATTTTGTCATTTTTGTACATATCTGATTTTTGTCGAAAAATCCGTTATTTTGCAATTTTTGGACATATCTGATTTTTATCGAAAAATTCGTTATTTTGTCATTTTTGGACATATCTGATTGTTGTCGAAAAAATCCGTTATTTTGTCATTTTTTTACATATCTGATTTTCGTCGAAAAAATCCATTATTTTGCAATTTTTGGACATATCTGAATTTTGTCGGAATAACCGCTATTTTTGCCATTTTTTCCCCCCATATCTGATTCTTGTCGGAAAAATCCGTTATTTTGCCATTTTTGTACATATCTGATTTTCGGCGAAAAATCCGTTATTTTGCCATTTTTGGACATATCTGATTTTTGTCGGAATAACCCTTATTTTGCCATTTTTGCCCATAGCTTTGCCATATCTAAAATCGTTATTTTGCCATTATTGGACATATCTGATTGTTGTCGAAAAAATCCGTTATATTGTGATATTTGAACGTATCTGATTTTCGTTGAAAAATCCGCTATTATGTAATTTTTGGATATATTTTTGATTTTTTGTCGAAAGATCCGGTATTTTGCAATTTTTGTACATATCTGATTTTCCTCGAAAAATCCGTTATTTTGTCATTTTTGGACATATTTGATTTTCGTCGAAAGATCCGTTATTTTGCAATTTTTGGACATATCTGATTTTCGTCGAAAAATTCGTTATTTTGCCATTATTGGACATATCTGATTGATGTCGAAAAAATCCGATATTTTGTGATTTTTGAACGTAATATCTGATTTTCGTTGAAAAATCCGTTATTATGTACTTTTTGGATATATATTTTTGATTTTTGTCGGAATAACCGCTATTTTTGCACATATCTGATTTTTGTCGAAAAATCCGTTATTTTGTCATTTTTGGACATATCTGATTTTTGTCGGAATAACCGCTATTTTTGCCATTTTTTCCCATATCTGATTCTTGTCGAAAAAATCCGTTATTTTGTCATTTTTGTACTTATCTGATTTTTGTAGAAAAATCCGTTATTGCCATTTTTTCCCATATCTGATTCTTGTCGGAAAAATCCGTTATTTTGTCATTTTTGTACATATCTGATTTTTGTAGAAAAATCCGTTATTTTGCCATTATTGGACATATCTGAATTTTGTCGGAATAACCGCTATTTTTGCCATTTTTTCCCATATGTGATTCTTGTCGAAAAATCCGTTATTTTGTCATTTTGGTACATATCTGATTTTCGTCGAAAAATCCGTTATTATGTAATTTTTGGCTATATTTTTGATTTTTGTCGGAATAACCGCTGTTTTTGCCATTTTTGCACATATCTGATTCTTGTCGAAATAACCGCTATTTTTGATATTTTTTCCCAAATCTGATTCTTGTCGAAAAAATACGTTATTTTGTCATTTTTGTACATATCTGATTTTCGGCGAAAAATCCGTTATTTTGCAATTTTTGGACATATCTGATTTTTGTCGGAATAACCGCTATTTTTGCCATTTTTGCCCATATGTGATTCTTGTCGGAAAAATCCGTTATTTTGTCATTTTTGTACATATATGATTTTTGTCGGAGTAACCGCTATTTTTGCCATTTTTTCCCATATCTGATTCTCGTCGGAAAAATCCGTTATTTTGTCATTTTTTTACATATCTGATTTTCGTCAAAAAAATCCATTATTTTGCAATTTTTGGACATATCTGATTTTTGTCGGAATAACCGCTATTTTTGCCATTTTTGCCCATATCTGATTCTTGTTGGAAAAATCCGTTATTTTTTCATTTTTGTACATATCTGATTTTTGTCGGAATAACCGCTATTTTTGCCATTTTTTCCCATATCTGATTCTTGTCGGAAAAATCCGTTATTTTGTCATTTTTGTACATATCTGATTTTCGTCGAAAAATCCGTTATTTTGCCATTATTGGACATATCTGATTGTTGTCGAAAAAATCCGTTATTTTGTGATATTTGAACGTATCTGATTCTTTTCGTTGAAAAATCCGCTATTATGTAATTTTTGGATATATTTTTGATTTTTGTCGAAAGATCCGTTATTTTGCAATTTTTGTACATATCTTAATTTTTGTCGAAAATTCGTTATTTTGTCATTTTTGGACATATTTGATTTTCGTCGAAAGATCCGTTATTTTGCAATTGTTGGACATATCTGATTTTCGTCGAAAAAATCCGTTATTTTGCCATTATTGGACATATCTGATTGTTGTCGAAAAATCCGATATTTTGTGATTTTTGAACGTAACTGATTTTCGTTGAAAAATCCGTTATTATGTACTTTTTGGATATATTTTTGATTTTTGTCGGAATAACCGCTATTTTTGCACATATCTGAATTTTTTGTCGAAAAAATTCGTTATTTTGTCATTTTGGGGACATATCGGATTTTTGTCGGAATAACCGCTATTTTTGCCATTTTTTTCCCATATCTGATTCTTGTCGGAAAAATCCGTTATTTTGTCATTTTTGTACTTATCTGATTTTTGTAGAAAAATCCGTTATTTTGCCATTTTTTTCCCATATCTGATTCTTGTCGGAAAAATCCGTTATTTTGTCATTTTTGTACATATCTGATTTTTGTAGAAAAATCCGTTATTTTGCCATTATTGGACATATCTGATTTTTGTCGGAATAACCGCTATTTTTGCCATTTTTTCCCATATCTGATTCTTGTCGAAAAATCCGTTATTTTGTCATTTTTGTACATATCTGATTTTCGTCGAAAAATCCGTTATTATGCAATTTTTGGATATATTTTTTATTTTTGTTTTGCGGAATAACCGCACTATCATATTTTTGCCATTTTGCCCATATCTGATTCTTGTCGGAAAAATCCGTTATTTTGTCATTTTTGTACATATCTGATTTTTGTCGAATAACCGCTATTTTTGCCATTTTTTCCCATATCTGATTCTTGTCGGAAAAATCCGTTATTTTGCCATTTTTGTACATATCTGATTTTCGGCGAAAA
>JAEIFK010000658.1:25000-32892 GCA_018901825.1 Drosophila funebris | reverse complement strand
AGTTGCTGAGATCGACCCGTTCATATAGACGGACGGACGGAAGGACGGACGGACAGGCCCAACGAAAATGGCTTTTGACATATGTATACACACTCGAACAAAAGCTGAGTATTATGTCGCTTCATTTACTTCTGCATGTACTGCAGTCGTTCTCTGTCTCGCTCGCACACATGGGCTGCCCGTAAAGCCCAACGATTCAATGGAAAAATTACTTATATTTATATTCTGATTATCTGTCTTATTTATTAACCGATCTTGATGAAACTTTCAGCATTCCTTCTATATAATATTCTTTACGCATCTGATCAGTTAGAGGTGTCTACGTTGAAAAATGTTGCCAATATTGGTTTTTTTCGATTTGCGATGGAAATGGGGAGCTATCCAAAATTGAATATAAACTTGATCTGTGGATGGTATAAAGGAATTTTCTTGTCAAATTTATAGTCTCTAGCTCTTATAGTTGCTGAGATCGACCCGTTCATATAGACGGACGGACGGACGGACGGACGGACAGACGGACGGACGGACGGACGGACGGACAGAAGAAAATGGCTCAATCGACTCGGATGTTGATACTGATCAAGAATATATAAACTTTATGGGTGATGCCTCCTTCTGCCTGTAACATACTTTTTGCAGAAAACTAATATATCCCTGTACAGAGTATAAAAACGCTACAGTCCACCGCCACCGGCAATATAATATTCTGTAAAGGGTTCTATAATAAAAGTTTTTTGAGAAGTCTATTGATTTAATAGAAGCAAGTAAGTAACAAGTATTTAAAGAATAATCTTTTGAAACTCTCATTTCGCATATGAAGTCTTTGCATACTTATAGCACCAAGCTTTTGCATATGTATACACACTCGAACAAAAGCTGAGTATTACGTCGCTTCATTTACTTCTGCATGTACTGCAGTCGTTCTCTGTCTCGCTCGCACACATGGGCTGCCCGTAAAGCCCAACGATTCAATGGAAAAATTACTTATATTTCTATTCTGATTATCTGTCTTATTTATTAACCGATCTTGATGAAACTTTCAGCATTCCTTCTATATAATATTCTTTACGCATCTGATCAGTTAGAGGTGTCTACGTTAGAAAAATGTTGCCAATATTGGTTTTTTTCGATTTGCGATGGAAATGGGGGAGCTATCCAAAATTGAATATAAACTTGATCTGTGGATGGTATAAAGGAATTTTCTTGTCAAATTTATAGTCTCTAGCTCTTATAGTTGCTGAGATCGACCCGTTCATATAGACGGACGGACGGACGGACGGACGGACGGACGGACAGACGGACGGACGGACGGACAGGCAGACGAAAATGGCTCAATCGACTCGGATGTTGATACTGATCAAGAATATATAAACTTTATGGGTGATGCCTCCTTCTGCCTGTAACATACTTTATGCACAATACTAATATATCCCTGTACAGAGTATAAAAACGCTATAGTCCACCGCCACCGGCAATATAATATTCTGTAAAGGGTTCTATAATAAAAGGTTTTTGAGAAGTCTTTTGATTTAATAGAAGCAAGTAAGTAACAAGTATTTAAAGAATAATCTTTTGAAACTCTCATTTCGCATATGAAGTCTTTGCATACTTATAGCACCAAGCTTTTGCATATGTATACACACTCGAACAAAAGCTGAGTATTACGTCGCTTCATTTACTTCTGCATGTACTGCAGTCGTTCTCTGTCTCGCTCGCACACATGGGCTGCCCGTAAAGCCCAACGATTCAATGGAAAAATTACTTATATTTATATTCTGATTATCTGTCTTATTTATTAACCGATCTTGATGAAACTTTCAGCATTCCTTCTATATAATATTCTTTACGCATCTGATCAGTTAGAGGTGTCTACGTTGAAAAATGTTGCCAATATTGGTTTTTTTCGATTTGCGATGGAAATGGGGGAGCTATCCAAAATTGAATATAAACTTGATCTGTGGATGGTATAAAGGAATTTTCTTGTCAAATTTATAGTCTCTAGCTCTTATAGTTGCTGAGATCGACCCGTTCATATAGACGGACGGACGGACAGAGCTACGGACGGACAGGCAGACGAAAATGGCTCAATCGACTCGGATGTTGATACTGATCAAGAATATATAAACTTTATGGGTGATGCCTCCTTCTGCCTGTAACATACTTTTTGCAGAAAATAATATATCCCTGTACAGAGTATAAAAACGCTACAGTCCACCGCCACCGGCAATATAATATTCTGTAAAGGGTTCTATAATAAAAAGTTTTTTGAGAAGTCTTTTGATTTAATAGAAGCAAGTAAGTAACAAGTATTTAAAGAATAATCTTTTGAAACTCTCATTTCGCATATGAAGTCTTTGCATACTTATAGCACCAAGCTTTTGCATATGTATACACACTCGAACAAAAGCTGAGTATTACGTCGCTTCATTTACTTCTGCATGTACTGCAGTCGTTCTCTGTCTCGCTCGCACACATGGGCTGCCCGTAAAGCCCAACGATTCAATGGAAAAAATACTTATATTTCTATTCTGATTATCTGTCTTATTTATTAACCGATCTTGATGAAACTTTCAGCATTCCTTCTATATAATATTCTTTACGCATCTGATCAGTTAGAGGTGTCTACGTTGAAAAATGTTGCCAATATTGGTTTTTTTGGATTTGCGATGGAAATGGGGGAGCTATCCAAAATTGAATATAAACTTGATCTGTGGATGGTATAAAGGAATTTTCTTGTCAAATTTATAGTCTCTAGCTCTTATAGTTGCTGAGATCGACCCGTTCATATAGACGGACGGACGGACGGACGGACGGACAGACGGACGGACGGACGGACGGACGGACGGACGGACAGGCAGACGAAAATGGCTCAATCGACTCGGATGTTGATACTGATCAAGAATATATAAACTTTATGGGGTGATGCCTCCTTCTGCCTGTAACATACTTTATGCACAAAACTAATATATCCCTGTACAGAGTATAAAAACGCTACAGTCCACCGCCACCGGCAATATAATATTCTGTAAAGGGTTCTATAATAAAAGTTTTTTGAGAAGTCTTTTGATTTAATAGAAGCAAGTAAGTAACAAGTATTTAAAGAATAATCTTTTGAAACTCTCATTTCGCATATGAAGTCTTTGCATACTTATAGCACCAAGCTTTTGCATATGTATACACACTCGAACAAAAGCTGAGTATTACGTCGCTTCATTTACTTCTGCATGTACTGCAGTCGTTCTCTGTCTCGCTCGCACACATGGGCTGCCCGTAAAGCCCAACGATTCAATGGAAAAATACTTATATTTCTATTCTGATTATCTGTCTTATTTATTAACCGATCTTGATGAAACTTTCAGCATTCCTTCTATATAATATTCTTTACGCATCTGATCAGTTAGAGGTGTCTACGTTGAAAAATGTGGCCAATATTGGTTTTTTTCGATTTGCGATGGAAATGGGGAAGCTATCCAAAATTGAATATAAACTTGATCTGTGGATGGTATAAAGGAATTTTCTTGTCAAATTTATAGTCTCTAGCTCTTATAGTTGCTGAGATCGACCCGTTCATATAGACGGACGGACGGACGGACAGACGGACGACGACGGACGGACGGACGGACAGGCAGACGAAAATGGCTCAATCGACTCGGATGTTGATACTGATCAAGAATATATAAACTTTATGGGGTGATGCCTCCTTCTGCCTGTAACATACTTTTTGCAGAAAAATTAATATATCCCTGTACAGAGTATAAAAACGCTACAGTCCACCGCCACCGGCAATATAATATTCTGTAAAGGGTTCTATAATAAAAGGTTTTTTGAGAAGTCTTTTGATTTAATAGAAGCAAGTAAGTAACAAGTATTTAAAGAATAATCTTTTGAAACTCTCATTTCGCATATGATGTCTTTGCATACTTATAGCACCAAGCTTTTGCATATGTAAACTTCAAAAAGCTACAGATTATTTCTATTCTGATTATCTGTCATTTATTAACCGATCAATGAAACTTTCAACATTCCTTCTATAAATATAACTTATTAAGTTAAACCATCCACAGATCAAGTTTATATTCAATTTTGGATAGCTCCCCCATTTCCATCGCAAATCGAAAAAAACCAATATTGGCAACATTTTTCAACGTAGACACCTCTAACTGATCAGATGCGTAAAGAATATTATATAGAAGGAATGCTGAAAGTTTCATCAAGATCGGTTAATAAATAAGACAGATAATCAGAATATAAATATAAGTAATTTTTCCATTGAATCGTTGGGCTTTACGGGCAGCCCATGTGTGCGAGCGAGACAGAGAACGACTGCAGTACATGCAGAAGTAAATGAAGCGACATAATACTCAGCTTTTGTTCGAGTGTGTATACATATGTAAAAGCTTGGTGCTATAAGTATGCAAAGACTTCATATGCGAAATGAGAGTTTCAAAAGATTATTCTTTAAATACTTGTTACTTACTTGCTTCTATTAAATCAATAGACTTCTCAAAAAACTTTTATTATAGAACCCTTTACAGAATATTATATTGCCGGTGGCGGTGGACTGTAGCGTTTTTATACTCTGTACAGGGATATATTACTTTTTGTGCAAAAAGTATGTTACAGGCAGAAGGAGGCATCACCCCATAAAGTTTATATATTCTTGATCAGTATCAACATCCGAGTCGATTGAGCCATTTTCGTCTGCCTGTCCGTCCGTCCGTCGGTCTGTCCGTCTGTCCGTCCGTCTGTCCGTCCGTCTGTCCGTCCGTCCGTCCGTCTATATGAACGGGTCGATCTCAGCAACTATAAGAGCTAGAGACTATAAATTTGACAAGAAAATTCCTTTATACCATCCACAGATCAAGTTTATATTCAATTTTGGATAGCTCCCCCATTTCCATCGCAAATCGAAAAAAAACCAATATTGGCCACATTTTTCAACGTAGACACCTCTAACTGATCAGATGCGTAAAGAATATTATATAGAAGGAATGCTGAAAGTTTCATCAAGATCGGTTAATAAATAAGACAGATAATCAGAATAGAAATAAAAGTATTTTTTCCATTGAATCGTTGGGCTTTACGGGCAGCCCATGTGTGCGAGCGAGACAGAGAACGACTGCAGTACATGCAGAAGTAAATGAAGCGACGTAATACTCAGCTTTTGTTCGAGTGTGTATACATATGCAAAAGCTTGGTGCTATAAGTATGCAAAGACTTCATATGCGAAATGAGAGTTTCAAAAGATTATTCTTTAAATACTTGTTACTTACTTGCTTCTATTAAATCAATAGACTTCTCAAAAAACTTTTATTATAGAACCCTTTACAGAATATTATATTGCCGGTGGCGGTGGACTGTAGCGTTTTTATACTCTGTACAGGGATATATTAGTTTTGTGCAAAAAGTATGTTACAGGCAGAAGGAGGCATCACCCCATAAAGTTTATATATTCTTGATCAGTATCAACATCCGAGTCGATTGAGCCATTTTCGTCTGCCTGTCCGTCCGTCCGTCCGTCTGTCCGTCCGTCTGTCCGTCCGTCCGTCCGTCCGTCCATATGAACGGGTCGATCTCAGCAACTATAAGAGCTAGAGACTATAAATTTGACAAGAAAATTCCTTTATACCATCCACAGATCAAGTTTATATTCAATTTTGGATAGCTCCCCCATTTCCATCGCAAATCGAAAAAAACCAATATTGGCCACATTTTTCAACGTAGACACCTCTAACTGATCAGATGCGTAAAGAATATTATATAGAAGGAATGCTGAAAGTTTCATCAAGATCGGTTAATAAATAAGACAGATAATCAGAATAGAAATATAAGTATTTTTTCCATTGAATCGTTGGGCTTTACGGGCAGCCCATGTGTGCGAGCGAGACAGAGAACGACTGCAGTACATGCAGAAGTAAATGAAGCGACGTAATACTCAGCTTTTGTTCGAGTGTGTATACATATGCAAAAGCTTGGTGCTATAAGTATGCAAAGACTTCATATGCGAAATGAGAGTTTCAAAAGATTATTCTTTAAATACTTGTTACTTACTTGCTTCTATTAAATCAATAGACTTCTCAAAAAACTTTTATTATAGAACCCTTTACAGAATATTATATTGCCGGTGGCGGTGGACTGTAGCGTTTTTATACTCTGTACAGGGATATATTACTTTTGTGCAAAAAGTATGTTACAGGCAGAAGGAGGCATCACCCCATAAAGTTTATATATTCTTGATCAGTATCAACATCCGAGTCGATTGAGCCATTTTCGTCTGCCTGTCCGTCCGTCCGTCCGTCCGTCTGTCCGTCCGTCTGTCCGTCCGTCTATATGAACGGGTCGATCTCAGCAACTATAAGAGCTAGAGACTATAAATTTGACAAGAAAATTCCTTTATACCATCCACAGATCAAGTTTATATTCAATTTTGGATAGCTCCCCCATTTCCATCGCAAATCGAAAAAAACCAATATTGGCCACATTTTTCAACGTAGACACCTCTAACTGATCAGATGCGTAAAGAATATTATATAGAAGGAATGCTGAAAGTTTCATCAAGATCGGTTAATAAATAAGACAGATAATCAGAATAGAATTATAAGTATTTTTTCCATTGAATCGTTGGGCTTTACGGGCAGCCCATGTGTGCGAGCGAGACAGAGAACGACTGCAGTACATGCAGAAGTAAATGAAGCGACGTAATACTCAGCTTTTGTTCGAGTGTGTATACATATGCAAAAGCTTGGTGCTATAAGTATGCAAAGACTTCATATGCGAAATGAGAGTTTCAAAAGATTATTCTTTAAATACTTGTTACTTACTTGCTTCTATTAAATCAATAGACTTCTCAAAAAACTTTTATTATAGAACCCTTTACAGAATATTATATTGCCGGTGGCGGTGGACTGTAGCGTTTTTATACTCTGTACAGGGATATATTAGTTTTGTGCAAAAAGTATGTTACAGGCAGAAGGAGGCATCACCCCATAAAGTTTATATATTCTTGATCAGTATCAACATCCGAGTCGATTGAGCCATTTTCGTCTGCCTGTCCGTCCGTCCGTCCGTCTGTCCGTCCGTCTGTCCGTCCGTCGGTCTGTCCGTCCGTCTCCGTCCGTCCGTCCGTCTATATGAACGGGTCGATCTCAGCAACTATAAGAGCTAGAGACTATAAATTTGACAAGAAAATTCCTTTATACCATCCACAGATCAAGTTTATATTCAATTTTGGATAGCTCCCCCATTTCCATCGCAAATCGAAAAAAACCAATATTGGCCACATTTTTCAACGTAGACACCTCTAACTGATCAGATGCGTAAAGAATATTATATAGAAGGAATGCTGAAAGTTTCATCAAGATCGGTTAATAAATAAGACAGATAATCAGAATAGAAATATAAAGTATTTTTTCCATTGAATCGTTGGGCTTTACGGGCAGCCCATGTGTGCGAGCGAGACAGAGAACGACTGCAGTACATGCAGAAGTAAATGAAGCGACGTAATACTCAGCTTTTGTTCGAGTGTGTATACATATGCAAAAGCTTGGTGCTATAAGTATGCAAAGACTTCATATGCGAAATGAGAGTTTCAAAAGATTATTCTTTAAATACTTGTTACTTACTTGCTTCTATTAAATCAATAGACTTCTCAAAAAACTTTTATTATAGAACCCTTTACAGAATATTATATTGCCGGTGGCGGTGGACTGTAGCGTTTTTATACTCTGTACAGGGATATATTACTTTTCTGCAAAAAGTATGTTACAGGCAGAAGGAGGCATCACCCCATAAAGTTTATATATTCTTGATCAGTATCAACATCCGAGTCGATTGAGCCATTTTCGTCTGCCTGTCCGTCCGTCCGTCCGTCTGTCCGTCCGTCGTCCGTCCGT
>JAEIFK010000658.1:0-17500 GCA_018901825.1 Drosophila funebris | reverse complement strand
CTTCATATGCGAAATGAGAGTTTCAAAAGATTATTCTTTAAATACTTGTTACTTACTTGCTTCTATTAAATCAAAAGACTTCTCAAAAAACTTTTATTATAGAACCCTTTACAGAGTATTATATTGCCGGTGGCGGTGGACTGTAGCGTTTTTATACTCTGTACAGGGATATATTACTTTTCTGCAAAAAGTATGTTACAGGCAGAAGGAGGCATCACCCCATAAAGTTTATATATTCTTGATCAGTATCAACATCCGAGTCGATTGAGCCATTTTCGTCTGCCTGTCCGTCCGTCCCGTCCGTCCGTCCGTCCGTCCGTCCGTCCGTCTATATGAACGGGTCGATCTCAGCAACTATAAGAGCTAGAGACTATAAATTTGACAAGAAAATTCCTTTATACCATCCACAGATCAAGTTTATATTCAATTTTGGATAGCTCCCCCATTTCCATCGCAAATCGAAAAAAACCAATATTGGCCACATTTTTCAACGTAGACACCTCTAACTGATCAGATGCGTAAAGAATATTATATAGAAGGAATGCTGAAAGTTTCATCAAGATCGGTTAATAAATAAGACAGATAATCAGAATAGAATTATAAGTATTTTTTCCATTGAATCGTTGGGCTTTACGGGCAGCCCATGTGTGCGAGCGAGACAGAGAACGACTGCAGTACATGCAGAAGTAAATGAAGCGACGTAATACTCAGCTTTTGTTCGAGTGTGTATACATATGCAAAAGCTTGGTGCTATAAGTATGCAAAGACTTCATATGCGAAATGAGAGTTTCAAAAGATTATTCTTTAAATACTTGTTACTTACTTGCTTCTATTAAATCAAAAGACTTATCAAAAAACTTTTATTATAGAACCCTTTACAGAGTATTATATTGCCGGTGGCGGTGGACTGTAGCGTTTTTATACTCTGTACAGGGATATATTACTTTTCTGCAAAAAGTATGTTACAGGCAGAAGGAGGCATCACCCCATAAAGTTTATATATTCTTGATCAGTATCAACATCCGAGTCGATTGAGCCATTTTCGTCTGCCTGTCCGTCCGTCCCGTCTGTCCGTCCGTCTGTCCGTCCGTCGGTCCGTCCGTCCGCCGTCTATATGAACGGGTCGATCTCAGCAACTATAAGAGCTAGAGACTATAAATTTGACAAGAAAATTCCTTTATACCATCCACAGATCAAGTTTATATTCAATTTTGGATAGCTCCCCCATTTCCATCGCAAATCGAAAAAAACCAATATTGGCCACATTTTTCAACGTAGACACCTCTAACTGATCAGATGCGTAAAGAATATTATATAGAAGGAATGCTGAAAGTTTCATCAAGATCGGTTAATAAATAAGACAGATAATCAGAATAGAATTAAAGTATTTTTTCCATTGAATCGTTGGGCTTTACGGGCAGCCCATGTGTGCGAGCAAGACAGAGAACGACTGCAGTACATGCAGAAGTAAATGAAGCGACGTAATACTCAGCTTTTGTTCGAGTGTGTATACATATGCAAAAGCTTGGTGCTATAAGTATGCAAAGACTTCATATGCGAAATGAGAGTTTCAAAAGATTATTCTTTAAATACTTGTTACTTACTTGCTTCTATTAAATCAAAAGACTTCTCAAAAAACTTTTATTATAGAACCCTTTACAGAGTATTATATTGCCGGTGGCGGTGGACTGTAGCGTTTTTATACTCTGTACAGGGATATATTACTTTTGTGCAAAAAGTATGTTACAGGCAGAAGGAGGCATCACCCCATAAAGTTTATATATTCTTGATCAGTATCAACATCCGAGTCGATTGAGCCATTTTCGTCTGCCTGTCCGTCCGTCCGTCCGTCCGTCCGTCCGTCCGTCCGTCCGTCCGTCCGTCCGTCCGTCCGTCCGTCCGTCTATATGAACGGGTCGATCTCAGCAACTATAAGAGCTAGAGACTATAAATTTGACAAGAAAATTCCTTTATACCATCCACAGATCAAGTTTATATTCAATTTTGGATAGCTCCCCCATTTCCATCGCAAATCGAAAAAAACCAATATTGGCCACATTTTTCAACGTAGACACCTCTAACTGATCAGATGCGTAAAGAATATTATATAGAAGGAATGCTGAAAGTTTCATCAAGATCGGTTAATAAATAAGACAGATAATCAGAATAGAATTATAAGTATTTTTTCCATTGAATCGTTGGGCTTTACGGGCAGCCCATGTGTGCGAGCGAGACAGAGAACGACTGCAGTACATGCAGAAGTAAATGAAGCGACGTAATACTCAGCTTTTGTTCGAGTGTGTATACATATGCAAAAGCTTGGTGCTATAAGTATGCAAAGACTTCATATGCGAAATGAGAGTTTCAAAAGATTATTCTTTAAATACTTGTTACTTACTTGCTTCTATTAAATCAAAAGACTTATCAAAAAACTTTTATTATAGAACCCTTTACAGAGTATTATATTGCCGGTGGCGGTGGACTGTAGCGTTTTTATACTCTGTACAGGGATATATTACTTTTCTGCAAAAAGTATGTTACAGGCAGAAGGAGGCATCACCCCATAAAGTTTATATATTCTTGATCAGTATCAACATCCGAGTCGATTGAGCCATTTTCGTCTGCCTGTCCGTCCGTCCGTCCGTCTTGTCCGTCCGTCGTCCGTCCGTCCGTCCGTCCGTCCGTCTATATGAACGGGTCGATCTCAGCAACTATAAGAGCTAGAGACTATAAATTTGACAAGAAAATTCCTTTAAACCATCCACAGATCAAGTTTATATTCAATTTTGGATAGCTCCCCCATTTCCATCGCAAATCGAAAAAAACCAATATTGGCCACATTTTTCAACGTAGACACCTCTAACTGATCAGATGCGTAAAGAATATTATATAGAAGGAATGCTGAAAGTTTCATCAAGATCGGTTAATAAATAAGACAGATAATCAGAATAGAAATATAAGTATTTTTTCCATTGAATCGTTGGGCTTTACGGGCAGCCCATGTGTGCGAGCGAGACAGAGAACGACTGCAGTACATGCAGAAGTAAATGAAGCGACGTAATACTCAGCTTTTGTTCGAGTGTGTATACATATGCAAAAGCTTGGTGCTATAAGTATGCAAAGACTTCATATGCGAAATGAGAGTTTCAAAAGATTATTCTTTAAATACTTGTTACTTACTTGCTTCTATTAAATCAATAGACTTCTCAAAAAACTTTTATTATAGAACCCTTTACAGAGTATTATATTGCCGGTGGCGGTGGACTGTAGCGTTTTTATACTCTGTACAGGGATATATTACTTTTCTGCAAAAAGTATGTTACAGGCAGAAGGAGGCATCACCCCATAAAGTTTATATATTCTTGATCAGTATCAACATCCGAGTCGATTGAGCCATTTTCGTCTGCCTGTCCGTCCGTCCGTCCGTCCGTCCGTCCGTCCCGTCCGTCCGTCCGTCCGTCTATATGAACGGGTCGATCTCAGCAACTATAAGAGCTAGAGACTATAAATTTGATAAGAAAATTCCTTTATACCATCCACAGATCAAGTTTATATTCAATTTTGGATAGCTCCCCCATTTCCATCGCAAATCGAAAAAAAACCAATATTGGCCACATTTTTCAACGTAGACACCTCTAACTGATCAGATGCGTAAAGAATATTATATAGAAGGAATGCTGAAAGTTTCATCAAGATCGGTTAATAAATAAGACAGATAATCAGAATAGAATTAAAGTATTTTTTCCATTGAATCGTTGGGCTTTACGGGCAGCCCATGTGTGCGAGCGAGACAGAGAACGACTGCAGTACATGCAGAAGTAAATGAAGCGACGTAATACTCAGCTTTTGTTCGAGTGTGTATACATATGCAAAAGCTTGGTGCTATAAGTATGCAAAGACTTCATATGCGAAATGAGAGTTTCAAAAGATTATTCTTTAAATACTTGTTACTTACTTGCTTCTATTAAATCAAAAGACTTATCAAAAAACTTTTATTATAGAACCCTTTACAGAGTATTATATTGCCGGTGGCGGTGGACTGTAGCGTTTTTATACTCTGTACAGGGATATATTACTTTTCTGCAAAAAGTATGTTACAGGCAGAAGGAGGCATCACCCATAAAGTTTATATATTCTTGATCAGTATCAACATCCGAGTCGATTGAGCCATTTTCGTCTGCCTGTCCGTCCGTCCGTCGGTCTGTCCGTCGTCCGTCCGTCCGTCCGTCCGTCCGTCCGTCCGTCCGTCCGTCCGTCCGTCTATGAACGGGTCGATCTCAGCAACTATAAGAGCTAGAGACTATAAATTTGACAAGAAAATTCCTTTATACCATCCACAGATCAAGTTTATTTTCAATTTTGGATAGCTCCCCCATTTCCATCGCAAATCGAAAAAAAACCAATATTGGCCACATTTTTCAACGTAGACACCTCTAACTGATCAGATGCGTAAAGAATATTATATAGAAGGAATGCTGAAAGTTTCATCAAGATCGGTTAATAAATAAGACAGATAATCAGAATAGAATTAAAGTATTTTTTCCA
Organism: Drosophila funebris; assembly: GCA_018901825.1. NCBI lineage: Eukaryota > Metazoa > Arthropoda > Insecta > Diptera > Drosophilidae > Drosophila > Drosophila funebris. The sequence continues at coordinate 12,955 of JAEIFK010000658.1, read as the reverse complement.
TTGAATCGTTGGGCTTTACGGGCAGCCCATGTGTGCGAGCGAGACAGAGAACGACTGCAGTACATGCAGAAGTAAATGAAGCGACGTAATACTCAGCTTTTGTTCGAGTGTGTATACATATGCAAAAGCTTGGTGCTATAAGTATGCAAAGACTTCATATGCGAAATGAGAGTTTCAAAAGATTATTCTTTAAATACTTGTTACTTACTTGCTTCTATTAAATCAAAAGACTTCTCAAAAAACTTTTATTATAGAACCCTTTACAGAGTATTATATTGCCGGTGGCGGTGGACTGTAGCGTTTTTATACTCTGTACAGGGATATATTACTTTTCTGCAAAAAGTATGTTACAGGCAGAAGGAGGCATCACCCATAAAGTTTATATATTCTTGATCAGTATCAACATCCGAGTCGATTGAGCCATTTTCGTCTGCCTGTCCGTCCGTCCGTCGTCCGTCCGTCCGTCCGTCCGTCGGTCCGTCCGTCCGTCCGTCCGTCTATATGAACGGGTCGATCTCAGCAACTATAAGAGCTAGAGACTATAAATTTGATAAGAAAATTCCTTTAAACCATCCACAGATCAAGTTTATTTTCAATTTTGGATAGCTCCCCCATTTCCATCGCAAATCGAAAAAAACCAATATTGGCCACATTTTTCAACGTAGACACCTCTAACTGATCAGATGCGTAAAGAATATTATATAGAAGGAATGCTGAAAGTTTCATCAAGATCGGTTAATAAATAAGACAGATAATCAGAATAGAATTAAAGTATTTTTTCCATTGAATCGTTGGGCTTTACGGGCAGCCCATGTGTGCGAGCGAGACAGAGAACGACTGCAGTACATGCAGAAGTAAATGAAGCGACGTAATACTCAGCTTTTGTTCGAGTGTGTATACATATGCAAAAGCTTGGTGCTATAAGTATGCAAAGACTTCATATGCGAAATGAGAGTTTCAAAAGATTATTCTTTAAATACTTGTTACTTACTTGCTTCTATTAAATCAAAAGACTTCTCAAAAAACTTTTATTATAGAACCCTTTACAGAGTATTATATTGCCGGTGGCGGTGGACTGTAGCGTTTTTATACTCTGTACAGGGATATATTACTTTTCTGCAAAAAGTATGTTACAGGCAGAAGGAGGCATCACCCATAAAGTTTATATATTCTTGATCAGTATCAACATCCGAGTCGATTGAGCCATTTTCGTCTGCCTGTCCGTCCGTCCGTCCGTCTGTCCGTCCGTTGTCCGTCCGTCGGTCCGTCCGTCCGTCCGTCTATATGAACGGGTCGATCTCAGCAACTATAAGAGCTAGAGACTATAAATTTGATAAGAAAATTCCTTTAAACCATCCACAGATCAAGTTTATGTTCAATTTTGGATAGCTCCCCCATTTCCATCGCAAATCGAAAAAAACCAATATTGGCCACATTTTTCAACGTAGACACCTCTAACTGATCAGATGCGTAAAGAATATTATATAGAAGGAATGCTGAAAGTTTCATCAAGATCGGTTAATAAATAAGACAGATAATCAGAATAGAATTAAAGTATTTTTTCCATTGAATCGTTGGGCTTTACGGGCAGCCCATGTGTGCGAGCGAGACAGAGAACGACTGCAGTACATGCAGAAGTAAATGAAGCGACGTAATACTCAGCTTTTGTTCGAGTGTGTATACATATGCAAAAGCTTGGTGCTATAAGTATGCAAAGACTTCATATGCGAAATGAGAGTTTCAAAAGATTATTCTTTAAATACTTGTTACTTACTTGCTTCTATTAAATCAAAAGACTTCTCAAAAAACTTTTATTATAGAACCCTTTACAGAGTATTATATTGCCGGTGGCGGTGGACTGTAGCGTTTTTATACTCTGTACAGGGATATATTACTTTTCTGCAAAAAGTATGTTACAGGCAGAAGGAGGCATCACCCATAAAGTTTATATATTCTTGATCAGTATCAACATCCGAGTCGATTGAGCCATTTTCGTCTGCCTGTCCGTCCGTCCGTCGGTCTGTCCGTCTGTCCGTCCGTCGTCCGTCCGTCCGCCGTCTATATGAACGGGTCGATCTCAGCAACTATAAGAGCTAGAGACTATAAATTTGATAAGAAAATTCCTTTAAACCATCCACAGATCAAGTTTATTTTCAATTTTGGATAGCTCCCCCATTTCCATCGCAAATCGAAAAAAACCAATATTGGCCACATTTTTCAACGTAGACACCTCTAACTGATCAGATGCGTAAAGAATATTATATAGAAGGAATGCTGAAAGTTTCATCAAGATCGGTTAATAAATAAGACAGATAATCAGAATAGAATTAAAGTATTTTTTCCATTGAATCGTTGGGCTTTACGGGCAGCCCATGTGTGCGAGCGAGACAGAGAACGACTGCAGTACATGCAGAAGTAAATGAAGCGACGTAATACTCAGCTTTTGTTCGAGTGTGTATACATATGCAAAAGCTTGGTGCTATAAGTATGCAAAGACTTCATATGCGAAATGAGAGTTTCAAAAGATTATTCTTTAAATACTTGTTACTTACTTGCTTCTATTAAATCAAAAGACTTCTCAAAAAACTTTTATTATAGAACCCTTTACAGAGTATTATATTGCCGGTGGCGGTGGACTGTAGCGTTTTTATACTCTGTACAGGGATATATTACTTTTCTGCAAAAAGTATGTTACAGGCAGAAGGAGGCATCACCCATAAAGTTTATATATTCTTGATCAGTATCAACATCCGAGTCGATTGAGCCATTTTCGTCTGCCTGTCCGTCCGTCCGTCGGTCTGTCCGTCTGTCCGTCCGTCCGTCCGTGCCGTCCGTCCGTCTATATGAACGGGTCGATCTCAGCAACTATAAGAGCTAGAGACTATAAATTTGATAAGAAAATTCCTTTAAACCATCCACAGATCAAGTTTATGTTCAATTTTGGATAGCTCCCCCATTTCCATCGCAAATCGAAAAAAACCAATATTGGCCACATTTTTCAACGTAGACACCTCTAACTGATCAGATGCGTAAAGAATATTATATAGAAGGAATGCTGAAAGTTTCATCAAGATCGGTTAATAAATAAGACAGATAATCAGAATAGAATTAAAAGTATTTTTTCCATTGAATCGTTGGGCTTTACGGGCAGCCCATGTGTGCGAGCGAGACAGAGAACGACTGCAGTACATGCAGAAGTAAATGAAGCGACGTAATACTCAGCTTTTGTTCGAGTGTGTATACATATGCAAAAGCTTGGTGCTATAAGTATGCAAAGACTTCATATGCGAAATGAGAGTTTCAAAAGATTATTCTTTAAATACTTGTTACTTACTTGCTTCTATTAAATCAAAAGACTTCTCAAAAAACTTTTATTATAGAACCCTTTACAGAGTATTATATTGCCGGTGGCGGTGGACTGTAGCGTTTTTATACTCTGTACAGGGATATATTACTTTTCTGCAAAAAGTATGTTACAGGCAGAAGGAGGCATCACCCATAAAGTTTATATATTCTTGATCAGTATCAACATCCGAGTCGATTGAGCCATTTTCGTCTGCCTGTCCGTCCGTCCGTCGGTCTGTCCGTCTGTCCGTCCGTCCGTCCGTCCGTCCGTCCGTCTATATGAACGGGTCGATCTCAGCAACTATAAGAGCTAGAGACTATAAATTTGATAAGAAAATTCCTTTAAACCATCCACAGATCAAGTTTATTTTCAATTTTGGATAGCTCCCCCATTTCCATCGCAAATCGAAAAAAACCAATATTGGCCACATTTTTCAACGTAGACACCTCTAACTGATCAGATGCGTAAAGAATATTATATAGAAGGAATGCTGAAAGTTTCATCAAGATCGGTTAATAAATAAGACAGATAATCAGAATAGAATTAAAAGTATTTTTTCCATTGAATCGTTGGGCTTTACGGGCAGCCCATGTGTGCGAGCGAGACAGAGAACGACTGCAGTACATGCAGAAGTAAATGAAGCGACGTAATACTCAGCTTTTGTTCGAGTGTGTATACATATGCAAAAGCTTGGTGCTATAAGTATGCAAAGACTTCATATGCGAAATGAGAGTTTCAAAAGATTATTCTTTAAATACTTGTTACTTACTTGCTTCTATTAAATCAAAAGACTTCTCAAAAAACTTTTATTATAGAACCCTTTACAGAGTATTATATTGCCGGTGGCGGTGGACTGTAGCGTTTTTATACTCTGTACAGGGATATATTACTTTTCTGCAAAAAGTATGTTACAGGCAGAAGGAGGCATCACCCATAAAGTTTATATATTCTTGATCAGTATCAACATCCGAGTCGATTGAGCCATTTTCGTCTGCCTGTCCGTCCGTCCGTCCGTCCGTCCGTCTGTCCGTCCGTCCCGTCCGTCCGTCCGTCCGTCTATATGAACGGGTCGATCTCAGCAACTATAAGAGCTAGAGACTATAAATTTGATAAGAAAATTCCTTTAAACCATCCACAGATCAAGTTTATTTTCAATTTTGGATAGCTCCCCCATTTCCATCGCAAATCGAAAAAAACCAATATTGGCCACATTTTTCAACGTAGACACCTCTAACTGATCAGATGCGTAAAGAATATTATATAGAAGGAATGCTGAAAGTTTCATCAAGATCGGTTAATAAATAAGACAGATAATCAGAATAGAATTATAAGTATTTTTTCCATTGAATCGTTGGGCTTTACGGGCAGCCCATGTGTGCGAGCGAGACAGAGAACGACTGCAGTACATGCAGAAGTAAATGAAGCGACGTAATACTCAGCTTTTGTTCGAGTGTGTATACATATGCAAAAGCTTGGTGCTATAAGTATGCAAAGACTTCATATGCGAAATGAGAGTTTCAAAAGATTATTCTTTAAATACTTGTTACTTACTTGCTTCTATTAAATCAAAAGACTTCTCAAAAAACTTTTATTATAGAACCCTTTACAGAGTATTATATTGCCGGTGGCGGTGGACTGTAGCGTTTTTATACTCTGTACAGGGATATATTAGTTTTGTGCAAAAAGTATGTTACAGGCAGAAGGAGGCATCACCCATAAAGTTTATATATTCTTGATCAGTATCAACATCCGAGTCGATTGAGCCATTTTCGTCTGCCTGTCCGTCCGTCCGTCCGTCCGTCCGTCGCCGTCCGTCCGCGTCCGTCCGTCCGTCCGTCTATGAACGGGTCGATCTCAGCAACTATAAGAGCTAGAGACTATAAATTTGATAAGAAAATTCCTTTAAACCATCCACAGATCAAGTTTATTTTCAATTTTGGATAGCTCCCCCATTTCCATCGCAAATCGAAAAAAAACCAATATTGGCCACATTTTTCAACGTAGACACCTCTAACTGATCAGATGCGTAAAGAATATTATATAGAAGGAATGCTGAAAGTTTCATCAAGATCGGTTAATAAATAAGACAGATAATCAGAATAGAATTAAAGTATTTTTTCCATTGAATCGTTGGGCTTTACGGGCAGCCCATGTGTGCGAGCGAGACAGAGAACGACTGCAGTACATGCAGAAGTAAATGAAGCGACGTAATACTCAGCTTTTGTTCGAGTGTGTATACATATGCAAAAGCTTGGTGCTATAAGTATGCAAAGACTTCATATGCGAAATGAGAGTTTCAAAAGATTATTCTTTAAATACTTGTTACTTACTTGCTTCTATTAAATCAAAAGACTTCTCAAAAAACTTTTATTATAGAACCCTTTACAGAGTATTATATTGCCGGTGGCGGTGGACTGTAGCGTTTTTATACTCTGTACAGGGATATATTACTTTTCTGCAAAAAGTATGTTACAGGCAGAAGGAGGCATCACCCATAAAGTTTATATATTCTTGATCAGTATCAACATCCGAGTCGATTGAGCCATTTTCGTCTGCCTGTCCGTCCGTCCGTCCGTCGTCCGCCCGTCCGTCCGTCCGTCCGTCCGTCCGTCTATATGAACGGGTCGATCTCAGCAACTATAAGAGCTAGAGACTATAAATTTGATAAGAAAATTCCTTTAAACCATCCACAGATCAAGTTTATTTTCAATTTTGGATAGCTCCCCCATTTCCATCGCAAATCGAAAAAAAACCAATATTGGCCACATTTTTCAACGTAGACACCTCTAACTGATCAGATGCGTAAAGAATATTATATAGAAGGAATGCTGAAAGTTTCATCAAGATCGGTTAATAAATAAGACAGATAATCAGAATAGAATTAAAGTATTTTTTCCATTGAATCGTTGGGCTTTACGGGCAGCCCATGTGTGCGAGCAAGACAGAGAACGACTGCAGTACATGCAGAAGTAAATGAAGCGACGTAATACTCAGCTTTTGTTCGAGTGTGTATACATATGCAAAAGCTTGGTGCTATAAGTATGCAAAGACTTCATATGCGAAATGAGAGTTTCAAAAGATTATTCTTTAAATACTTGTTACTTACTTGCTTCTATTAAATCAAAAGACTTCTCAAAAAACTTTTATTATAGAACCCTTTACAGAGTATTATATTGCCGGTGGCGGTGGACTGTAGCGTTTTTATACTCTGTACAGGGATATATTAGTTTTGTGCAAAAAGTATGTTACAGGCAGAAGGAGGCATCACCCATAAAGTTTATATATTCTTGATCAGTATCAACATCCGAGTCGATTGAGCCATTTTCGTCTGCCTGTCCGTCCGTCCGTCCGTCCGTCCGTCTGGCCGCGGTCCCGCCGTTATATGAACGGGTCGATCTCAGCAACTATAAGAGCTAGAGACTATAAATTTGATAAGAAAATTCCTTTAAACCATCCACAGATCAAGTTTATTTTCAATTTTGGATAGCTCCCCCATTTCCATCGCAAATCGAAAAAAACCAATATTGGCCACATTTTTCAACGTAGACACCTCTAACTGATCAGATGCGTAAAGAATATTATATAGAAGGAATGCTGAAAGTTTCATCAAGATCGGTTAATAAATAAGACAGATAATCAGAATAGAATTAAAGTATTTTTTCCATTGAATCGTTGGGCTTTACGGGCAGCCCATGTGTGCGAGCGAGACAGAGAACGACTGCAGTACATGCAGAAGTAAATGAAGCGACGTAATACTCAGCTTTTGTTCGAGTGTGTATACATATGCAAAAGCTTGGTGCTATAAGTATGCAAAGACTTCATATGCGAAATGAGAGTTTCAAAAGATTATTCTTTAAATACTTGTTACTTACTTGCTTCTATTAAATCAAAAGACTTATCAAAAAACTTTTATTATAGAACCCTTTACAGAGTATTATATTGCCGGTGGCGGTGGACTGTAGCGTTTTTATACTCTGTACAGGGATATATTACTTTTCTGCAAAAAGTATGTTACAGGCAGAAGGAGGCATCACCCATAAAGTTTATATATTCTTGATCAGTATCAACATCCGAGTCGATTGAGCCATTTTCGTCTGCCTGTCCGTCCGTCCGTCCGTCCGCCGCTGTCCGTCCGTCGTCCGTCCGTCCGTCTATATGAACGGGTCGATCTCAGCAACTATAAGAGCTAGAGACTATAAATTTGATAAGAAAATTCCTTTAAACCATCCACAGATCAAGTTTATTTTCAATTTTGGATAGCTCCCCCATTTCCATCGCAAATCGAAAAAAACCAATATTGGCCACATTTTTCAACGTAGACACCTCTAACTGATCAGATGCGTAAAGAATATTATATAGAAGGAATGCTGAAAGTTTCATCAAGATCGGTTAATAAATAAGACAGATAATCAGAATAGAATTAAAGTATTTTTTCCATTGAATCGTTGGGCTTTACGGGCAGCCCATGTGTGCGAGCAAGACAGAGAACGACTGCAGTACATGCAGAAGTAAATGAAGCGACGTAATACTCAGCTTTTGTTCGAGTGTGTATACATATGCAAAAGCTTGGTGCTATAAGTATGCAAAGACTTCATATGCGAAATGAGAGTTTCAAAAGATTATTCTTTAAATACTTGTTACTTACTTGCTTCTATTAAATCAAAAGACTTCTCAAAAAACTTTTATTATAGAACCCTTTACAGAGTATTATATTGCCGGTGGCGGTGGACTGTAGCGTTTTTATACTCTGTACAGGGATATATTAGTTTTGTGCAAAAAGTATGTTACAGGCAGAAGGAGGCATCACCCATAAAGTTTATATATTCTTGATCAGTATCAACATCCGAGTCGATTGAGCCATTTTCGTCTGCCTGTCCGTGTCGCCTGTCCGTCCGTCCGTCCGTCCGTCCGTCCGTCCGTCTATATGAACGGGTCGATCTCAGCAACTATAAGAGCTAGAGACTATAAATTTGATAAGAAAATTCCTTTAAACCATCCACAGATCAAGTTTATTTTCAATTTTGGATAGCTCCCCCATTTCCATCGCAAATCGAAAAAAACCAATATTGGCCACATTTTTCAACGTAGACACCTCTAACTGATCATATGCGTAAAGAATATTATATAGAAGGAATGCTGAAAGTTTCATCAAGATCGGTTAATAAATAAGACAGATAATCAGAATAGAATTAAAGTATTTTTTCCATTGAATCGTTGGGCTTTACGGGCAGCCCATGTGTGCGAGCAAGACAGAGAACGACTGCAGTACATGCAGAAGTAAATGAAGCGACGTAATACTCAGCTTTTGTTCGAGTGTGTATACATATGCAAAAGCTTGGTGCTATAAGTATGCAAAGACTTCATATGCGAAATGAGAGTTTCAAAAGATTATTCTTTAAATACTTGTTACTTACTTGCTTCTATTAAATCAAAAGACTTCTCAAAAAACTTTTATTATAGAACCCTTTACAGAGTATTATATTGCCGTTGGCGGTGGACTGTAGCGTTTTTATACTCTGTACAGGGATATATTAGATTTGTGCAAAAAGTATGTTACAGGCAGAAGGAGGCATCACCCATAAAGTTTATATATTCTTGATCAGTATCAACATCCGAGTCGATTGGGCCATTTTCGTCTGCCTGTCCGTCCGTCCGATCCGCCGTCCGTCTATATGAACGGGTCGATCTCAGCAACTATAAGAGCTAGAGACTATAAATTTGATAAGAAAATTCCTTTAAACCATCCACAGATCAAGTTTATTTTCAATTTTGGATAGCTCCCCCATTTCCATCGCAAATCGAAAAAAACCAATATTGGCCACATTTTTCAACGTAGACACCTCTAACTGATCATATGCGTAAAGAATATTATATAGAAGGAATGCTGAAAGTTTCATCAAGATCGGTTAATAAATAAGACAGATAATCAGAATAGAATTAAAGTATTTTTTCCATTGAATCGTTGGGCTTTACGGGCAGCCCATGTGTGCGAGCAAGACAGAGAACGACTGCAGTACATGCAGAAGTAAATGAAGCGACGTAATACTCAGCTTTTGTTCGAGTGTGTATACATATGCAAAAGCTTGGTGCTATAAGTATGCAAAGACTTCATATGCGAAATGAGAGTTTCAAAAGATTATTCTTTAAATACTTGTTACTTACTTGCTTCTATTAAATCAAAAGACTTCTCAAAAAACTTTTATTATAGAACCCTTTACAGAGTATTATATTGCCGGTGGCGGTGGACTGTAGCGTTTTTATACTCTGTACAGGGATATATTAGTTTTGTGCAAAAAGTATGTTACAGGCAGAAGGAGGCATCACCCATAAAGTTTATATATTCTTGATCAGTATCAACATCCGAGTCGATTGAGCCATTTTCGTCTGCCCCGTCCGTCCTGTCCGTCCGTCCGTCCGTCCGTCTATATGAACGGGTCGATCTCAGCAACTATAAGAGCTAGAGACTATAAATTTGATAAGAAAATTCCTTTAAACCATCCACAGATCAAGTTTATTTTCAATTTTGGATAGCTCCCCCATTTCCATCGCAAATCGAAAAAAAACCAATATTGGCCACATTTTTCAACGTAGACACCTCTAACTGATCATATGCGTAAAGAATATTATATAGAAGGAATGCTGAAAGTTTCATCAAGATCGGTTAATAAATAAGACAGATAATCAGAATAGAATTAAAGTATTTTTTCCATTGAATCGTTGGGCTTTACGGGCAGCCCATGTGTGCGAGCAAGACAGAGAACGACTGCAGTACATGCAGAAGTAAATGAAGCGACGTAATACTCAGCTTTTGTTCGAGTGTGTATACATATGCAAAAGCTTGGTGCTATAAGTATGCAAAGACTTCATATGCGAAATGAGAGTTTCAAAAGATTATTCTTTAAATACTTGTTACTTACTTGCTTCTATTAAATCAAAAGACTTCTCAAAAAACTTTTATTATAGAACCCTTTACAGAGTATTATATTGCCGTTGGCGGTGGACTGTAGCGTTTTTATACTCTGTACAGGGATATATTAGATTTGTGCAAAAAGTATGTTACAGGCAGAAGGAGGCATCACCCATAAAGTTTATATATTCTTGATCAGTATCAACATCCGAGTCGATTGGGCCATTTTCGTCTGCCTGTCCGTCCGTCCGTCCGTCCGTCCGTCTGCCGCCGCGATATATGAACGGGTCGATCTCAGCAACTATAAGAGCTAGAGACTATAAATTTGATAAGAAAATTCCTTTAAACCATCCACAGATCAAGTTTATTTTCAATTTTGGATAGCTCCCCCATTTCCATCGCAAATCGAAAAAAACCAATATTGGCCACATTTTTCAACGTAGACACCTCTAACTGATCATATGCGTAAAGAATATTATATAGAAGGAATGCTGAAAGTTTCATCAAGATCGGTTAATAAATAAGACAGATAATCAGAATAGAATTAAAGTATTTTTTCCATTGAATCGTTGGGCTTTACGGGCAGCCCATGTGTGCGAGCAAGACAGAGAACGACTGCAGTACATGCAGAAGTAAATGAAGCGACGTAATACTCAGCTTTTGTTCGAGTGTGTATACATATGCAAAAGCTTGGTGCTATAAGTATGCAAAGACTTCATATGCGAAATGAGAGTTTCAAAAGATTATTCTTTAAATACTTGTTACTTACTTGCTTCTATTAAATCAAAAGACTTCTCAAAAAACTTTTATTATAGAACCCTTTACAGAGTATTATATTGCCGGTGGCGGTGGACTGTAGCGTTTTTATACTCTGTACAGGGATATATTAGTTTTGTGCAAAAAGTATGTTACAGGCAGAAGGAGGCATCACCCATAAAGTTTATATATTCTTGATCAGTATCAACATCCGAGTCGATTGAGCCATTTTCGTCTGCCTGTCCGTCCGTCCGTCCGTCTGTCCGTCCGTCCGTCCGTCCGTCCGTCCGTCCGTCCATATGAACGGGTCGATCTCAGCAACTATAAGAGCTAGAGACTATAAATTTGATAAGAAAATTCCTTTAAACCATCCACAGATCAAGTTTATTTTCAATTTTGGATAGCTCCCCCATTTCCATCGCAAATCGAAAAAAACCAATATTGGCCACATTTTTCAACGTAGACACCTCTAACTGATCAGATGCGTAAAGAATATTATATAGAAGGAATGCTGAAAGTTTCATCAAGATCGGTTAATAAATAAGACAGATAATCAGAATAGAATTAAAGTATTTTTTCCATTGAATCGTTGGGCTTTACGGGCAGCCCATGTGTGCGAGCAAGACAGAGAACGACTGCAGTACATGCAGAAGTAAATGAAGCGACGTAATACTCAGCTTTTGTTCGAGTGTGTATACATATGCAAAAGCTTGGTGCTATAAGTATGCAAAGACTTCATATGCGAAATGAGAGTTTCAAAAGATTATTCTTTAAATACTTGTTACTTACTTGCTTCTATTAAATCAAAAGACTTCTCAAAAAACTTTTATTATAGAACCCTTTACAGAGTATTATATTGCCGTTGGCGGTGGACTGTAGCGTTTTTATACTCTGTAAAGGATTTTTTTTTTTTTTGCAAAAAGTATGTTACAGGCAGAAGGAGGCATCACCCATAAAGTTTATATATTCTTGATCAGTATCAACATCCGAGTCGATTGAGCCATTTTCGTCTGCCTGTCCGTCCGTCCGAGTCCGTCCGTCTATATGAACGGGTCGATCTCAGCAACTATAAGAGCTAGAGACTATAAATTTGATAAGAAAATTCCTTTAAACCATCCACAGATCAAGTTTATTTTCAATTTTGGATAGCTCCCCCATTTCCATCGCAAATCGAAAAAAACCAATATTGGCCACATTTTTCAACGTAGACACCTCTAACTGATCAGATGCGTAAAGAATATTATATAGAAGGAATGCTGAAAGTTTCATCAAGATCGGTTAATAAATAAGACAGATAATCAGAATAGAATTATAAGTATTTTTTCCATTGAATCGTTGGGCTTTACGGGCAGCCCATGTGTGCGAGCGAGACAGAGAACGACTGCAGTACATGCAGAAGTAAATGAAGCGACGTAATACTCAGCTTTTGTTCGAGTGTGTATTACATTATGCAAAAGACTTGTATGCAAAGACTTCATATGCGAAATGAGAGTTTCAAAAGATTATTCTTTAAATACTTGTTACTTACTTGCTTCTATTAAATCAAAAGACTTCTCAAAAAACTTTTATTATAGAACCCTTTACAGAGTATTATATTGCCGGTGGCGGTGGACTGTAGCGTTTTTTATACTCTGTACAGGGATATATTACTTTTGTGCAAAAAGTATGTTACAGGCAGAAGGAGGCATCACCCATAAAGTTTATATATTCTTGATCAGTATCAACATCCGAGTCGATTGAGCCATTTTCGTCTGCCTGTCCGTCCGTCCTCGTCCGTCCGTCCGTCTATATGAACGGGTCGATCTCAGCAACTATAAGAGCTAGAGACTATAAATTTGATAAGAAAATTCCTTTAAACCATCCACAGATCAAGTTTATTTTCAATTTTGGATAGCTCCCCCATTTCCATCGCAAATCGAAAAAAACCAATATTGGCAACGTAGACA
>JAEIFK010000656.1:0-44257 GCA_018901825.1 Drosophila funebris | reverse complement strand
TGACAAAATAACTTATTTTTCCGACAAGAATCAGATATGTGCAAAAATAGCGGTTATTCCGACAAAAATCAAAAATATATATAAAAATTATATAATAACGGATTTTTCAACGAAATTGCAAAATAACGGATTTTTCGCCGAAAATCAGATATGTACAAAAATGACAAATTAACGTATTTTTCCGACAAGAATCCGATTTGGGAAAAAATGGTAAAAATAGCGGTTATTCCGACAAAAATCAAATATGTCCAAAAATGACAAAATAACGAATTTTTCGAAGAAATCAGATATGTGCAAAAATGGCAAAAATAGCTGTTATTCCGACAAAAATCAAAAATATATCCAAAAAATTACATAACGGATTTTTCAACGAAAATCAGATACGTTCAAAAATCACAAAATAACGGATTCTTTCGACAACAATAAGATATGTCCAATAATGGCAAAATAACGGATTTTTCGACGAAAATCAGATATGTACAAAAATGACAAAATAACGGATTTTTCCGACGAGAATCAGATATGTACAAAAATGACAAAATAACGTATTTTTCCGACAAGAATCAATATGGGAAAAAATGGCAAAAATAGCGGTTATTCCGACAAAAATCAGATTGTCCAAAAATGACATAATAACGAATTTTTCGACAAAAATCAGATATGTGGAAAAATGGCAAAAATAGCGGTTATTCCGACAAAAATCAAAAATATATCCAAAAATTACATAATAACGGATTTTTCAACGAAAATCAGATACGTTCAAAAATCACAAAATAACAGATTTTTCGACAACAATCAGATATGTCCAATAATGGCAAAATAACGGATTTTTCGACGAAAATCAGATATGTACAAAAATGACAAAATAACGGATTTTTCCGACGAGAATCAGATATGGGAAAAAATGGCAAAAATAGCGGTTATTCCGACAAAAATCAAAAATATATCCAAAAATTACATAATAACGGATTTTTCAACGAAAATCAGATACGTTCAAAAATCACAAAATAACAGATTTTTTCGACAACAATCAGATATGTCCAATAATGGCAAAATAACGGATTTTTCGACGAAAATCAGATATGTACAAAAATGACATAATAACGGATTTTTCCGACAAGAATCAATATGGGAAAAAATGGCAAAAATAGCGGTTATTCCGACAAAAAATCAGATATGTACAAAAATGACAAAATAACGGATTTTTCGACAAGAATCACATATGGGAAAAAATGGCAAAAATAGCGGTTATTCCGACAAAATTCAGATATGTCCAAAAATGGCAAAATACTGGATTTTTTGACGAAAATCAGATATGTAAAAAAATGACAAAATAACGGATTTTTTCGACAACATCAGAAATGTCCAATAATGGCAAAATAACGGATTTTTCTACAAAAATCAGATATGTACAAAAATGACAAAATAACTTATTTTTCCGACAAGAATCAGATATGTGCAAAAATAGCGGTTATTCCGACAAAAATCAAAAATATATATAAAAATTATATAATAACGGATTTTTCAACGAAATTGCAAAATAACGGATTTTTCGCCGAAAATCAGATATGTACAAAAATGACAAATTAACGTATTTTTCCGACAAGAATCCGATTTGGGAAAAAATGGTAAAAATAGCGGTTATTCCGACAAAAATCAAATATGTCCAAAAATGACAAAATAACGAATTTTTCGAAGAAATCAGATATGTGCAAAAATGGCAAAAATAGCTGTTATTCCGACAAAAATCAAAAATATATCCAAAAATTACATAACGGATTTTTCAACGAAAATCAGATACGTTCAAAAATCACAAAATAACGGATTCTTTCGACAACAATAAGATATGTCCAATAATGGCAAAATAACGGATTTTTCGACGAAAATCAGATATGTACAAAAATGACAAAATAACGGATTTTTCCGACGAGAATCAGATATGTACAAAAATGACAAAATAACGTATTTTTCCGACAAGAATCAATATGGGAAAAAATGTCAAAAATAGCGGTTATTCCGACAAAAAATCAGATTGTCCAAAAATGACATAATAACGAATTTTTCGACAAAAATCAGATATGTGGAAAAATGGCAAAAATAGCGGTTATTCCGACAAAAATCAAAAAATATATCCAAAAATTACATAATAACGGATTTTTCAACGAAAATCAGATACGTTCAAAAATCACAAAATAACGGAATTTTTCGACAACAATCAGATATGTCCAATAATGGCAAAATAACGGATTTTTCGACGAAAATCAGATATGTACAAAAATGACAAAATAACGGATTTTTCCGACGAGAATCAGATATGGGAAAAAATGGCAAAAATAGCGGTTATTCCGACAAAAATCAGATATGTACAAAACTGACAAAATAACGGATTTTTCCGACAAGAATCAGATATAGGAAAAAATGGCAAAAATAGCGGTTATTCCGACAAAAATCAAAAATATATCCAAAAATTACATAATAACGGATTTTTCAACGAAAATCAGATACGTTCAAAAATCACAAAATAACAGATTTTTTCGACAACAATCAGATATGTCCAATAATGGCAAAATAACGGATTTTTCGACGAAAATCAGATATGTACAAAAATGACATAATAACGGATTTTTCCGACAAGAATCAATATGGGAAAAAATGGCAAAAATAGCGGTTATTCCGACAAAAATCAGATATGTACAAAAATGACAAAATAACGGATTTTTCGACAAGAATCACATATGGGAAAAAATGGCAAAAATAGCGGTTATTCCGACAAAATTCAGATATGTCCAAAAATGGCAAAATACTGGATTTTTTGACGAAAATCAGATATGTAAAAAAATGACAAAATAACGGATTTTTCGACAACATCAGAAATGTCCAATAATGGCAAAATAACGGATTTTTCTACAAAAATCATATATGTACAAAAATGACAAAATAACGGATTTTTCCGACAAGAATCAGATATGGGAAAAAATGGCAAAAATAGCGGTTATTCCGACAAAAATCAAAAATATATCCAAAAATTACATAATAACGGATTTTTCGACAAAAATCAGATATGTGCAAAAATAGCGGTTATTCCGACAAAAATCAAAAATATATCCAAAAATTACATAATAACGGATTTTTCAACGAAAATCAGTTACGTTCAAAAATCACAAAATAACGGATTTTTCGACAACAATCAGATATGTCCAATAATGGCAAAATAACGGAATTTTCTACAAAAATCAGATATGTACAAAAATGACAAAATAACGGATTTTTCCGACAAGAATCAATATGGGAAAAAATGGCAAAAATAGCGGTTATTCCGACAAAAATCAAAAATATATCCAAAAATTACATAACGGATTTTTCAACGAAAATCAGATACGTTCAAAAATCACAAAATAACGGATTCTTTCGACAACAATCAGATATGTCCAATAATGGCAAAATAACGGATTTTTCGACGAAAATCAGATATGTACAAAAATGACAAAATAACGTATTTTTCCGACAAGAATCAATATGGGAAAAAATGGCAAAAATAGCGGTTATTCCGACAAAAATCAGATTGTCCAAAATTGACATAATAACGAATTTTTCGACAAAAATCAGATATGTGGAAAAATGGCAAAAATAGCGGTTATTCCGACAAAAATCAAAAATATATCCAAAAATTACATAATAACGGATTTTTCAACGAAAATCAGATACGTTCAAAAATCACAAAATAACGGAATTTTTCGACAACAATCAGATATGTCCAATAATGGCAAAATAACGGATTTTTCGACGAAAATCAGATATGTACAAAAATGACAAAGTAATGAATTTTTCGACAAAAATCAGATATGTCCAAAAATTGCAAAATAACGGATTTTTCGCCGAAAATCAGATATGTACAAAAATGACAAATTAACGTATTTTTCCGACAAGAATCAGATTTGGGAAAAAATGGTAAAAATAGCGGTTATTCCGACAAAAATCAAATATGTCCAAAAATGACAAAATAACGAATTTTTCGACGAAAATCAGATATGTGCAAAAATGGCAAAAATAGCGGTTATTCCGACAAAAATCAAAAATATATCCAAAAATTACATAACGAATTTTTCAACGAAAATCAGATACGTTCAAAAATCACAAAATAACGGATTCTTTCGACAACAATCAGTTATGTCCAATAATGGCAAAATAACGGATTTTTCGACGAAAATCAGATATGTACAAAAATGACAAAATAACGGATTTTTCCGACGAGAATCAATATGGGAAAAAATGGCAAAAATAGCGGTTATTCCGACAAAAATCAGATTGTCCAAAATTGACATAATAACGAATTTTTCGACAAAAATCAGATATGTGGAAAAATGGCAAAAATAGCGGTTATTCCGACAAAAATCAAAAATATATCCAAAAATTACATAATAACGGATTTTTCAACGAAAATCAGATACGTTCAAAAATCACAAAATAACGGAATTTTTCGACAACAATCAGATATGTCCAATAATGGCAAAATAACGGATTTTTCGACGAAAATCAGATATGTACAAAAATGACAAAGTAATGAATTTTTCGACAAAAATCAGATATGTCCAAAAATTGCAAAATAACGGATTTTTCGCCGAAAATCAGATATGTACAAAAATGACAAATTAACGTATTTTTCCGACAAGAATCAGATTTGGGAAAAAATGGTAAAAATAGCGGTTATTCCGACAAAAATCAAATATGTCCAAAAATGACAAAATAACGAATTTTTCGACGAAAATCAGATATGTGCAAAAATGGCAAAAATAGCGGTTATTCCGACAAAAATCAAAAATATATCCAAAAATTACATAACGAATTTTTCAACGAAAATCAGATACGTTCAAAAATCACAAAATAACGGATTCTTTCGACAACAATCAGTTATGTCCAATAATGGCAAAATAACGGATTTTTCGACGAAAATCAGATATGTACAAAAATGACAAAATAACGGATTTTTCCGACGAGAATCAGATATGTACAAAAATGACAAAATAACGTATTTTTCCGACAAGAATCAATATGGGAAAAAATGGCAAAAATAGCGGTTATTCCGACAAAAATCAGATTGTCCAAAATTGACATAATAACGAATTTTTCGACAAAAATCAGATATGTGGAAAAATGGCAAAAATAGCGGTTATTCCGACAAAAATCAAAAATATATCCAAAAATTACATAATAACGGATTTTTCAACGAAAATCAGATACGTTCAAAAATCACAAAATAACGGAATTTTTCGACAACAATCAGATATGTCCAATAATGGCAAAATAACGGATTTTTCGACGAAAATCAGATATGTACAAAAATGACAAAATAACGGATTTTTCCGACGAGAATCAGATATGGGAAAAAATGGCAAAAATAGCGGTTATTCCGACAAAAATCAGATATGTACAAAACTGACAAAATAATGGATTTTTCCGACAAGAATCAGATATAGGAAAAAATGGCAAAAATAGCGGTTATTCCGACAAAAATCAGATATGTCCAAAAATGACAAAATAACGGATTTTTCGACGAAAATCAGATATGTGCAAAAATGGCAAAAATAGCGGTTATTCCGACAAAAATCAAAAATATATACAAAAATTACATAATAACGGATTTTTCAACGAAAATCAGATACGTTCAAAAATCACAAAATAACAGATTTTTTCGACAACAATCAGATATGTCCAATAATGGCAAAATAACGGATTTTTCGACGAAAATCAGATATGTACAAAAATGACATAATAACGGATTTTTCCGACAAGAATCAATATGGGAAAAAATGGCAAAAATAGCGGTTATTCCGACAAAAATCAGATATGTACAAAAATGACAAAATAACGGATTTTTTCGACAACATCAGAAATGTCCAATAATGGCAAAATAACGGATTTTTCTACAAAAATCATATATGTACAAAAATGACAAAATAACGGATTTTTCCGACAAGAATCAGATATGGGTAAAAATGGCAAAAATAGCGGTTATTCCGACAAAAATCAAAAATATATCCAAAAATTACATAATAGCGGATTTTTCGACAAAAATCAGATATATGCAAAAATAGCGGTTATTCCGACAAAAATCAAAAATATATCCAAAAATTACATAATAACGGATTTTTCAACGAAAATCAGTTACGTTCAAAAATCACAAAATAACGGATTTTTTCGACAACAATCAGATATGTCCAATAATGGCAAAATAACGGATTTTTCTACAAAAATCAGATATGTACAAAAATGACAAAATAACTTATTTTTCCGACAAGAATCAGATATGTGCAAAAATAGCGGTTATTCCGACAAAAATCAAAAATATACAAGAATCCGATTTGGGAAAAAATGGTAAAAATAGCGGTTATTCCGACAAAAATCAAATATGTCCAAAAATGACAAAATAACGAATTTTTCGAAGAAATCAGATATGTGCAAAAATGGCAAAAATTGCTGTTATTCCGACAAAAATCAAAAATATATCCAAAAATTACATAACGGATTTTTCAACGAAAATCAGATACGTACAAAAATCACAAAATAACGGATTCTTTCGACAACAATAAGATATGACCAATAATGGCAAAATAACGGATTTTTCGACGAAAATCAGATATGTACAAAAATGACAAAATAACGGATTTTTGCGACGAGAATCAGATATGTACAAAAATGACAAAATAACGGATTTTTCCGACAAGAATCAGATATAGGAAAAAATGGCAAAAATAGCGGTTATTCCGACAAAAATCAGATATGTCCAAAAATGACAAAATAACGGATTTTTCGACGAAAATCAGATATGTGCAAAAATGGCAAAAATAGCGGTTATTCCGACAAAAAATCAAAAATATATCCAAAAATTACATAATAACGGATTTTTCAACGAAAATCAGATACGTTCAAAAATCACAAAATAACAGATTTTTTCGACAACAATCAGATATGTCCAATAATGGCAAAATAACGGATTTTTCGACGAAAATCAGATATGTACAAAAATGACATAATAACGGATTTTTCCGACAAGAATCAATATGGGAAAAAATGGCAAAAATAGCGGTTATTCCGACAAAAATCAGATATGTACAAAAATGACAAAATAACGGATTTTTCGACAAGAATCACATATGGGAAAAAATGGCAAAAATAGCGGTTATTCCGACAAAATTCAGATATGTCCAAAAATGGCAAAATACTGGATTTTTTGACGAAAATCAGATATGTAAAAAAATGACAAAATAACGGATTTTTTCGACAACATCAGAAATGTCCAATAATGGCAAAATAACGGATTTTTCTACAAAAATCATATATGTACAAAAATGACAAAATAACGTATTTTTCCGACAAGAATCAGATATGGGAAAAAATGGCAAAAATAGCGGTTATTCCGACAAAAATCAAAAATATATCCAAAAATTACATAATAACGGATTTTTCGACAAAAATCAGATATGTGCAAAAATAGCGGTTATTCCGACAAAAATCAAAAATATATCCAAAAATTACATAATAACGGATTTTTCAAAGAAAATCAGTTACGTTCAAAAATCACAAAATAACGGATTTTTTCGACAACAATCAGATATGTCCAATAATGGCAAAATAACGGATTTTTCTACAAAAATCAGATATGTACAAAAATGACAAAATAACGGATTTTTCCGACAAGAATCAGATATGTGCAAAAATAGCGGTTATTCCGACAAAAATCAAAAATATATCCAAAAATTACATAATAACGGATTTTTCAACGAAAATCAGATACGTTAAAAAATCACAAAATAACAGATTTTTTCGACAACAATCAGATATGTCCAATAATGGCAAAATAACGGATTTTTCGACGAAAATCAGATATGTACAAAAATGACAAAATAACGGATTTTTCCGACGAGAATCAGATATGTACAAAAATGAAAAAATAACGTATTTTTCCGACAAGAATCAATATGGGAAAAAATGGCAAAAATAGCGGTTATTCCGACAAAAATCAAAAATATATCCAAAAATTACATAACGGATTTTTCAACGAAAATCAGATACGTTCAAAAATCACAAAATAACGGATTCTTTCGACAACAATCAGATATGTCCAATAATGGCAAAATAACGGATTTTTCGACGAAAATCAGATATGTACAAAAATGACAAAATAACGTATTTTTCCAACAAGAATCAATATGGGAAAAAATGGCAAAAATAGCGGTTATTCCGACAAAAATCAGATTGTCCAAAATTGACATAATAACGAATTTTTCGACAAAAATCAGATATGTGGAAAAATGGCAAAAATAGCGGTTATTCCGACAAAAATCAAAAATATATCCAAAAATTACATAATAACGGATTTTTCAACGAAAATCAGATACGTTCAAAAATCACAAAATAACGGAATTTTTCGACAACAATCAGATATGTCCAATAATGGCAAAATAACGGATTTTTCGACGAAAATCAGATATGTACAAAAATGACAAAGTAATGAATTTTTCGACAAAAATCAGATATGTCCAAAAATTGCAATATAACGGATTTTTCGCCGAAAATCAGATATGTACAAAAATGACAAATTAACGTATTTTTCCGACAAGAATCAGATTTGGGAAAAAATGGTAAAAATAGCGGTTATTCCGACAAAAATCAGATTGTCCAAAATTGACATAATAACGAATTTTTCGACAAAAATCAGATATGTGCAAAAATGGCAAAAATTGCGGTTATTCCGACAAAAAATCAAAAATATATCCAAAAATTACATAACGAATTTTTCAACGAAAATCAGATACGTTCAAAAATCACAAAATAACGGATTCTTTCGACAACAATCAGATATGTCCAATAATGGCAAAATAACGGATTTTTCGACGAAAATCAGATATGTACAAAAATGACAAAATAACGGATTTTTCCGACAAAAATCAGATATGTACAAAAATGACAAAATAACGGATTTTTCGACAAGAATCACATATGGGAAAAAATGGCAAAAATAGCGGTTATTCCGACAAAATTCAGATATGTCCAAAAATGGCAAAATACTGGATTTTTTGACGAAAATCAGATATGTAAAAAAATGACAAAATAACGGATTTTTTCGACAACATCAGAAATGTCCAATAATGGCAAAATAACGGATTTTTCTACAAAAATCATATATGTACAAAAATGACAAAATAACGTATTTTTCCGACAAGAATCAATATGGGAAAAAATAGCGGTTATTCCGACAAAAATCAGATTGTCCAAAATTGACATAATAACGAATTTTTCGACAAAAATCAGATATGTGCAAAAATGGCAAAAATAGCGGTTATTCCGACAAAAATCAAAAATATATCCAAAAATTACATAACGAATTTTTCAACGAAAATCAGATACGTTCAAAAATCACAAAATAACGGATTCTTTCGACAACAATCAGATATGTCCAATAATGGCCAAATAACGGATTTTTCGACGAAAATCAGATATGTACAAAAATGACAAAATAACGGATTTTTCCGACGAGAATCAGATATGTACAAAAATGACAAAATAACGTATTTTTCCGACAAGAATCAATATGGGAAAAAATGGCAAAAATAGCGGTTATTCCGACAAAAATCAGATTGTCCAAAATTGACATAATAACGAATTTTTCGACAAAAATCAGATATGTGGAAAAATGGCAAAAATAGCGGTTATTCCGACAAAAATCAAAAATATATCCAAAAATTACATAATAACGGATTTTTCAACGAAAATCAGATACGTTCAAAAATCACAAAATAACGGAATTTTTCGACAACAATCAGATATGTCCAATAATGGCAAAATAACGGATTTTTCGACGAAAATCAGATATGTACAAAAATGACAAAATAACGGATTTTTCCGACGAGAATCAGATATGGGAAAAAATGGCAAAAATAGCGGTTATTCCGACAAAAATCAGATATGTACAAAACTGACAAAATAATGGATTTTTCCGACAAGAATCAGATATAGGAAAAAATGGCAAAAATAGCGGTTATTCCGACAAAAATCAGATATGTCCAAAAATGACAAAATAACGGATTTTTCGACGAAAATCAGATATGTGCAAAAATGGCAAAAATAGCGGTTATTCCGACAAAAATCAAAAATATATACAAAAATTACATAATAACGGATTTTTCAACGAAAATCAGATACGTTCAAAAATCACAAAATAACAGATTTTTTCGACAACAATCAGATATGTCCAATAATGGCAAAATAACGGATTTTTCGACGAAAATCAGATATGTACAAAAATGACATAATAACGGATTTTTCCGACAAGAATCAATATGGGAAAAATGGCAAAAATAGCGGTTATTCCGACAAAAATCAGATATGTACAAAAATGACAAAATAACGGATTTTTCGACAAGAATCACATATGGGAAAAAATGGCAAAAATAGCGGTTATTCCGACAAAATTCAGATATGTCCAAAAATGGCAAAATACTGGATTTTTTTGACGAAAATCAGATATGTAAAAAAATGACAAAATAACGGATTTTTTCGACAACATCAGAAATGTCCAATAATGGCAAAATAACGGATTTTTCTACAAAAATCATATATGTACAAAAATGACAAAATAACGGATTTTTCCGACAAGAATCAGATATGGGAAAAAAATGGCAAAAATAGCGGTTATTCCGACAAAAATCAAAAATATATCCAAAAATTACATAATAGCGGATTTTTCGACAAAAATCAGATATATGCAAAAATAGCAGTTATTCCGACAAAAATCAAAAATATATCCAAAAATTACATAATAACGGATTTTTTCAACGAAAATCAGTTACGTTCAAAAATCACAAAATAACGGATTTTTCGACAACAATCAGATATGTCCAATAATGGCAAAATAACGGATTTTTCTACAAAAATCAGATATGTACAAAAATGACAAAATAACTTATTTTTCCGACAAGAATCAGATATGTGCAAAAATAGCGGTTATTCCGACAAAAATCAAAAATATATATAAAAATTATATAATAACGGATTTTTCAACGAAATTGCAAAATAACGGATTTTTCGCCGAAAATCAGATATGTACAAAAATGACAAATTAACGTATTTTTCCGACAAGAATGCGATTTGGGGAAAAAATGGTAAAAATAGCGGTTATTCCGACAAAAATCAAATATGTCCAAAACTGACAAAATAACGAATTTTTCGAAGAAATCAGATATGTGCAAAAATGGCAAAAATAGCGGTTATTCCGACAAAAATAAAAAATATATCCAAAAATTACATAACGGATTTTTCAACGAAAATCAGATACGTTCAAAAATCACAAAATAACGGATTCTTTCGACAACAATAAGATATGTCCAATAATGGCAAAATAACGGATTTTTCGACGAAAATCAGATATGTACAAAAATGACAAAATAACGGATTTTTCCGACGAGAATCAGATATGTACAAAAATGACAAAATAACGTATTTTTCCGACAAGAATCAATATGGGAAAAAATGGCAAAAATAGCTGTTATTCCGACAAAAATCAGATTGTCCAAAAATGACATAATAACGAATTTTTCGACAAAAATCTGATATGTGGAAAAATGGCAAAAATAGCGGTTATTCCGACAAAAATCAAAAATATATCCAAAAATTACATAATAACGGATTTTTCAACGAAAATCAGATACGTTCAAAAATCACAAAATAACGGAATTTTTCGACAACAATCAGATATGTCCAATAATGGCAAAATAACGGATTTTTCGACGAAAATCAGATATGTACAAAAATGACAAAATAACGGATTTTTCCGACGAGAATCAGATATGGGAAAAAATGGCAAAAATAGCGGTTATTCCGACAAAAATCAGATATGTACAAAACTGACAAAATAACGGATTTTTCCGACAAGAATCAGATATAGGAAAAAATGGCAAAAATAGCGGTTATTCCGACAAAAATCAGATATGTCCAAAAATGACAAAATAACGGATTTTTCGACGAAAATCAGATATGTGCAAAAATGGCAAAAATAGCGGTTATTCCGACAAAAATCAAAAATATATCCAAAAATTACATAATAACGGATTGTTCAACGAAAATCAGATACGTTCAAAAATCACAAAATAACAGATTTTTTCGACAACAATCAGATATGTCCAATAATGGCAAAATAACGGATTTTTCGACGAAAATCAGATATGTACAAAAATGACATAATAACGGATTTTTCCGACAAGAATCAATATGGGAAAAAATGGCAAAAATAGCGGTTATTCCGACAAAAATCAGATATGTACAAAAATGACAAAATAACGGATTTTTCGACAAGAATCACATATGGGAAAAAATGGCAAAAATAGCGGTTATTCCGACAAAATTCAGATATGTCCAAAAATGGCAAAATACTGGATTTTTTGACGAAAATCAGATATGTAAAAAAATGACAAAATAACGGATTTTTTCGACAACATCAGAAATGTCCAATAATGGCAAAATAACGGATTTTTCTACAAAAATCATATATGTACAAAAATGACAAAATAACGGATTTTTCCGACAAGAATCAGATATGGGAAAAAATGGCAAAAATAGCGGTTATTCCGACAAAAAATCAAAAATATATCCAAAAATTACATAATAACGGATTTTTCGACAAAAATCAGATATGTGCAAAAATAGCGGTTATTCCGACAAAAATCAAAAATATATCCAAAAATTACATAATAACGGATTTTTCAACGAAAATCAGTTACGTTCAAAAATCACAAAATAACGGATTTTTTTCGACAACAATCAGATATGTCCAATAATGGCAAAATAACGGATTTTTCTACAAAAATCAGATATGTACAAAAATGACAAAATAACGGATTTTTCCGACAAGAATCAGATATGTGCAAAAATAGCGGTTATTCCGACAAAAATCAAAAATATATCCAAAAATTACATAATAACGGATTTTTCAACGAAAATCAGATACGTTAAAAAATCACAAAATAACAGATTTTTTCGACAACAATCAGATATGTCCAATAATGGCAAAATAACGGATTTTTCGACGAAAATCAGATATGTACAAAAATGACAAAATAACGGATTTTTCCGACGAGAATCAGATATGTACAAAAATGAAAAAATAACGTATTTTTCCGACAAGAATCAATATGGGAAAAAATGGCAAAAATAGCGGTTATTCCGACAAAAATCAAAAATATATCCAAAAATTACATAACGGATTTTTCAACGAAAATCAGATACGTTCAAAAATCACAAAATAACGGATTCTTTCGACAACAATCAGATATGTCCAATAATGGCAAAATAACGGATTTTTCGACGAAAATCAGATATGTACAAAAATGACAAAATAACGTATTTTTCCGACAAGAATCAATATGGGAAAAAATGGCAAAAATAGCGGTTATTCCGACAAAAATCAGATTGTCCAAAATTGACATAATAACGAATTTTTCGACAAAAATCAGATATGTGGAAAAATGGCAAAAATAGCGGTTATTCCGACAAAAATCAAAAATATATCCAAAAATTACATAATAACGGATTTTTCAACGAAAATCAGTTACGTTCAAAAATCACAAAATAACGGATTTTTTCGACAACAATCAGATATGTCCAATAATGGCAAAATAACGGATTTTTCTACAAAAATCAGATATGTACAAAAATGACAAAATAACGGATTTTTCCGACAAGAATCAGATATGTGCAAAAATAGCGGTTATTCCGACAAAAATCAAAAATATATCCAAAAATTACATAATAACGGATTTTTCAACGAAAATCAGATACGTTAAAAAATCACAAAATAACAGATTTTTTCGACAACAATCAGATATGTCCAATAATGGCAAAATAACGGATTTTTCGACGAAAATCAGATATGTACAAAAATGACAAAATAACGGATTTTTCCGACGAGAATCAGATATGTACAAAAATGAAAAAATAACGTATTTTTCCGACAAGAATCAATATGGGAAAAAATGGCAAAAATAGCGGTTATTCCGACAAAAATCAAAAATATATCCAAAAATTACATAACGGATTTTTCAACGAAAATCAGATACGTTCAAAAATCACAAAATAACGGATTCTTTCGACAACAATCAGATATGTCCAATAATGGCAAAATAACGGATTTTTCGACGAAAATCAGATATGTACAAAAATGACAAAATAACGTATTTTTCCGACAAGAATCAATATGGGAAAAAATGGCAAAAATAGCGGTTATTCCGACAAAAATCAGATTGTCCAAAATTGACATAATAACGAATTTTTCGACAAAAATCAGATATGTGGAAAAAATGGCAAAAATAGCGGTTATTCCGACAAAAATCAAAAATATATCCAAAAATTACATAATAACGGATTTTTCAACGAAAATCAGATACGTTCAAAAATCACAAAATAACGGAATTTTTCGACAACAATCAGATATGTCCAATAATGGCAAAATAACGGATTTTTCGACGAAAATCAGATATGTACAAAAATGACAAAGTAATGAATTTTTCGACAAAAAATCAGATATGTCCAAAAATTGCAAAATAACGGATTTTTCGCCGAAAATCAGATATGTACAAAAATGACAAATTAACGTATTTTTCCGACAAGAATCAGATTTGGGAAAAAATGGTAAAAATAGCGGTTATTCCGACAAAAATCAAATATGTCCAAAAATGACAAAATAACGAATTTTTCGACGAAAATCAGATATGTGCAAAAATGGCAAAAATAGCGGTTATTCCGACAAAAATCAAAAATATATCCAAAAATTACATAACGAATTTTTCAACGAAAATCAGATACGTTCAAAAATCACAAAATAACGGATTCTTTCGACAACAATCAGATATGTCCAATAATGGCAAAATAACGGATTTTTCGACGAAAATCAGATATGTACAAAAATGACAAAATAACGGATTTTTCGACGAAAATCAGATTGTCCAAAAAATGACAAAATAACGGATTTTTCCGACGAGAATCAGATATGTACAAAAATGACAAAATAACGGATTTTTCCGACGAGAATCAGATATGGGAAAAAATGGCAAAAATAGCGGTTATTCCGACAAAAATCAGATATGTACAAAACTGACAAAATAATGGATTTTTCCGACAAGAATCAGATATAGGAAAAAATGGCAAAAATAGCGGTTATTCCGACAAAAATCAGATATGTCCAAAAATGACAAAATAACGGATTTTTCGACGAAAATCAGATATGTGCAAAAATGGCAAAAATAGCGGTTATTCCGACAAAAATCAAAAATATATACAAAAATTACATAATAACGGATTTTTCAACGAAAATCAGATACGTTCAAAAATCACAAAATAACAGATTTTTTCGACAACAATCAGATATGTCCAATAATGGCAAAATAACGGATTTTTCGACGAAAATCAGATATGTACAAAAATGACATAATAACGGATTTTTCCGACAAGAATCAATATGGGAAAAATGGCAAAAATAGCGGTTATTCCGACAAAAAATCAGATATGTACAAAAATGACAAAATAACGGATTTTTCGACAAGAATCACATATGGGAAAAAATGGCAAAAATAGCGGTTATTCCGACAAAATTCAGATATGTCCAAAAATGGCAAAATACTGGATTTTTTGACGAAAATCAGATATGTAAAAAAATGACAAAATAACGGATTTTTTCGACAACATCAGAAATGTCCAATAATGGCAAAATAACGGATTTTTCTACAAAAATCATATATGTACAAAAATGACAAAATAACGGATTTTTCCGACAAGAATCAGATATGGGAAAAAATGGCAAAAATAGCGGTTATTCCGACAAAAATCAAAAATATATCCAAAAATTACATAATAGCGGATTTTTCGACAAAAATCAGATATATGCAAAAATAGCGGTTATTCCGACAAAAATCAAAAATATATCCAAAAATTACATAATAACGGATTTTTCAACGAAAATCAGTTACGTTCAAAAATCACAAAATAACGGATTTTTTTCGACAACAATCAGATATGTCCAATAATGGCAAAATAACGGATTTTTCTACAAAAATCAGATATGTACAAAAAATGACAAAATAACTTATTTTTCCGACAAGAATCAGATATGTGCAAAAATAGCGGTTATTCCGACAAAAATCAAAAATATATTTAAAAATTATATAATAACGGATTTTTCAACGAAATTGCAAAATAACGGATTTTTCGCCGAAAATCAGATATGTACAAAAATGACAAATTAACGTATTTTTCCGACAAGAATCCGATTTGGGAAAAAATGGTAAAAATAGCGGTTATTCCGACAAAAATCAAATATGTCCAAAACTGACAAAATAACGAATTTTTCGAAGAAATCAGATATGTGCAAAAATGGCAAAAATAGCTGTTATTCCGACAAAAATCAAAAATATATCCAAAAATTACATAATAACGGATTTTTCGACGAAAATCAGATATGTACAAAAATGACAAAATAACGGATTTTTCCGACGAGAATCAGATATGTACAAAAATGACAAAATAACGTATTTTTCCGACAAGAATCAATATGGGAAAAAATGGCAAAAATAGCGGTTATTCCGACAAAAATCAGATTGTCCAAAAATGACATAATAACGAATTTTTCGACAAAAATCAGATATGTGGAAAAATGGCAAAAATAGCGGTTATTCCGACAAAAATCAAAAATATATCCAAAAATTACATAATAACGGATTTTTCAACGAAAATCAGATACGTTCAAAAATCACAAAATAACGGAATTTTTCGACAACAATCAGATATGTCCAATAATGGCAAAATAACGGATTTTTCGACGAAAATCAGATATGTACAAAAATGACAAAATAACGGATTTTTCCGACGAGAATCAGATATGGGAAAAAATGGCAAAAATAGCGGTTATTCCGACCAAAATCAGATATGTACAAAACTGACAAAATAACGGATTTTTCCGACAAGAATCAGATATAGGAAAAAATGGCAAAAATAGCGGTTATTCCGACAAAAAATCAGATATGTCCAAAAATGACAAAATAACGGATTTTTCGACGAAAATCAGATATGTGCAAAAATGGCAAAAATAGCGGTTATTCCGACAAAAATCAAAAATATATCCAAAAATTACATAATAACGGATTGTTCAACGAAAATCAGATACGTTCAAAAATCACAAAATAACAGATTTTTTCGACAACAATCAGATATGTCCAATAATGGCAAAATAACGGATTTTTCGACGAAAATCAGATATGTACAAAAATGACATAATAACGGATTTTTCCGACAAGAATCAATATGGGAAAAAATGGCAAAAATAGCGGTTATTCCGACAAAAATCAGATATGTACAAAAATGACAAAATAACGGATTTTTCGACAAGAATCACATATGGGAAAAAATGGCAAAAATAGCGGTTATTCCGACAAAATTCAGATATGTCCAAAAATGGCAAAATACTGGATTTTTTGACGAAAATCAGATATGTAAAAAAATGACAAAATAACGGATTTTTTCGACAACATCAGAAATGTCCAATAATGGCAAAATAACGGATTTTTCTACAAAAATCATATATGTACAAAAATGACAAAATAACGGATTTTTCCGACAAGAATCAGATATGGGAAAAAATGGCAAAAATAGCGGTTATTCCGACAAAAATCAAAAATATATCCAAAAAATTACATAATAACGGATTTTTCGACAAAAATCAGATATGTGCAAAAATAGCGGTTACTCCGACAAAAATCAAAAATATATCCAAAAATTACATAATAACGGATTTTTCAACGAAAATCAGTTACGTTCAAAAATCACAAAATAACGGATTTTTTCGACAACAATCAGATATGTCCAATAATGGCAAAATAACGGATTTTTTTACAAAAATCAGATATGTACAAAAATGACAAAATAACGGATTTTTCCGACAAGAATCAGATATGGGAAAAAAATGGCAAAAATAGCGGTTATTCCGACAAAAATCAAAAATATATCCAAAAATTACATAATAGCGGATTTTTCGACAAAAATCAGATATATGCAAAAAATAGCGGTTATTCCGACAAAAATCAAAAATATATCCAAAAATTACATAATAACGGATTTTTCAACGAAAATCAGTTACGTTCAAAAATCACAAAATAACGGATTTTTTCGACAACAATCAGATATGTCCAATAATGGCAAAATAACGGATTTTTCTACAAAAATCAGATATGTACAAAAATGACAAAATAACTTATTTTTCCGACAAGAATCAGATATGTGCAAAAATAGCGGTTATTCCGACAAAAATCAAAAATATATATAAAAATTATATAATAACGGATTTTTCAACGAAATTGCAAAATAACGGATTTTTCGCCGAAAATCAGATATGTACAAAAATGACAAATTAACGTATTTTTCCGACAAGAATCCGATTTGGGAAAAAATGGTAAAAATAGCGGTTATTCCGACAAAAAATCAAATATGTCCAAAAATGACAAAATAACGAATTTTTCGAAGAAATCAGATATGTGCAAAAATGGCAAAAATAGCTGTTATTCCGACAAAAATCAAAAATATATCCAAAAATTACATAACGAATTTTTCAACGAAAATCAGATACGTTCAAAAATCACAAAATAACGGATTCTTTCGACAACAATCAGATATGTCCAATAATGGCAAAATAACGGATTTTTCGACGAAAATCAGATATGTACAAAAATGACAAAATAACGGATTTTTCCGACGAGAATCAGATATGTACAAAAATGACAAAATAACGTATTTTTCCAACAAGAATCAATATGGGAAAAAATGGCAAAAATAGCGGTTATTCCGACAAAAATCAGATTGTCCAAAATTGACATAATAACGAATTTTTCGACAAAAATCAGATATGTGGAAAAATGGCAAAAATAGCGGTTATTCCGACAAAAATCAAAAATATATCCAAAAATTACATAATAACGGATTTTTCAACGAAAATCAGATACGTTCAAAAATCACAAAATAACAGATTTTTTCGACAACAATCAGATATGTCCAATAATGGCAAAATAACGGATTTTTCGACGAAAATCAGATATGTACAAAAATGACATAATAACGGATTTTTCCGACAAGAATCAATATGGGAAAAAAATGGCAAAAATAGCGGTTATTCCGACAAAAATCAGATATGTACAAAAATGACAAAATAACGGATTTTTCGACAAGAATCACATATGGGAAAAAATGGCAAAAATAGCGGTTATTCCGACAAAATTCAGATATGTCCAAAAATGGCAAAATACTGGATTTTTTGACGAAAATCAGATATGTAAAAAATGACAAAATAACGGATTTTTTCGACAACATCAGAAATGTCCAATAATGGCAAAATAACGGATTTTTCTACAAAAATCATATATGTACAAAAATGACAAAATAACGGATTTTTCCGACAAGAATCAGATATGGGAAAAAATGGCAAAAATAGCGGTTATTCCGACAAAAATCAAAAATATATCCAAAAATTACATAATAACGGATTTTTCGACAAAAATCAGATATGTGCAAAAATAGCGGTTATTCCGACAAAAATCAAAAATATATCCAAAAATTACATAATAACGGATTTTTCAACGAAAATCAGTTACGTTCAAAAATCACAAAATAACGGATTTTTTCGACAACAATCAGATATGTCCAATAATGGCAAAATAACGGATTTTTTTACAAAAATCAGATATGTACAAAAATGACAAAATAACGGATTTTTCCGACAAGAATCAGATATGGGAAAAAATGGCAAAAATAGCGGTTATTCCGACAAAAATCAAAAATATATCCAAAAATTACATAATAGCGGATTTTTCGACAAAAATCAGATATATGCAAAAATAGCGGTTATTCCGACAAAAAATCAAAAATATATCCAAAAATTACATAATAACGGATTTTTCAACGAAAATCAGTTACGTTCAAAAATCACAAAATAACGGATTTTTTCGACAACAATCAGATATGTCCAATAATGGCAAAATAACGGATTTTTCTACAAAAATCAGATATGTACAAAAATGACAAAATAACTTATTTTTCCGACAAGAATCAGATATGTGCAAAAATAGCGGTTATTCCGACAAAAATCAAAAATATATATAAAAATTATATAATAACGGATTTTTCAACGAAATTGCAAAATAACGGATTTTTCGCCGAAAATCAGATATGTACAAAAATGACAAATTAACGTATTTTTCCGACAAGAATCCGATTTGGGAAAAAATGGTAAAAATAGCGGTTATTCCGACAAAAATCAAATATGTCCAAAAATGACAAAATAACGAATTTTTCGAAGAAATCAGATATGTGCAAAAATGGCAAAAATAGCTGTTATTCCGACAAAAATCAAAAATATATCCAAAAATTACATAACGAATTTTTCAACGAAAATCAGATACGTTCAAAAATCACAAAATAACGGATTCTTTCGACAACAATCAGATATGTCCAATAATGGCAAAATAACGGATTTTTCGACGAAAATCAGATATGTACAAAAATGACAAAATAACGGATTTTTCCGACGAGAATCAGATATGTACAAAAATGACAAAATAACGTATTTTTCCAACAAGAATCAATATGGGAAAAAATGGCAAAAATAGCGGTTATTCCGACAAAAATCAGATTGTCCAAAATTGACATAATAACGAATTTTTCGACAAAAATCAGATATGTGGAAAAATGGCAAAAATAGCGGTTATTCCGACAAAAATCAAAAATATATCCAAAAATTACATAATAACGGATTTTTCAACGAAAATCAGATACGTTCAAAAATCACAAAATAACGGAATTTTTCGACAACAATCAGATATGTCCAATAATGGCAAAATAACGGATTTTTCGACGAAAATCAGATATGTACAAAAATGACAAAATAACGGATTTTTCCGACGAGAATCAGATATGGGAAAAAATGGCAAAAATAGCGGTTATTCCGACCAAAATCAGATATGTACAAAACTGACAAAATAACGGATTTTTCCGACAAGAATCAGATATAGGAAAAAATGGCAAAAATAGCGGTTATTCCGACAAAAATCAGATATGTCCAAAAATGACAAAATAACGGATTTTTCGACGAAAATCAGATATGTTCAAAAATGGCAAAAATAGCGGTTATTCCGACAAAAATCAAAAATATATCCAAAAATTACATAATAACGGATTGTTCAACGAAAATCAGATACGTTCAAAAATCACAAAATAACAGATTTTTTCGACAACAATCAGATATGTCCAATAATGGCAAAATAACGGATTTTTCGACGAAAATCAGATATGTACAAAAATGACATAATAACGGATTTTTCCGACAAGAATCAATATGGGAAAAAATGGCAAAAATAGCGGTTATTCCGACAAAAATCAGATATGTACAAAAATGACAAAATAACGGATTTTTCGACAAGAATCACATATGGGAAAAAATGGCAAAAATAGCGGTTATTCCGACAAAATTCAGATATGTCCAAAAATGGCAAAATACTGGATTTTTTGACGAAAATCAGATATGTAAAAAAATGACAAAATAACGGATTTTTTCGACAACATCAGAAATGTCCAATAATGGCAAAATAACGGATTTTTCTACAAAAATAATATATGTACAAAAATGACAAAATAACGGATTTTTCCGACAAGAATCAGATATGGGAAAAAATGGCAAAAATAGCGGTTATTCCGACAAAAATCAAAAATATATCCAAAAATTACATAATAACGGATTTTTCGACAAAAATCAGATATGTGCAAAAATAGCGGTTATTCCGACAAAAATCAAAAATATATCCAAAAATTACATAATAACGGATTTTTCAACGAAAATCAGTTACGTTCAAAAATCACAAAATAACGGATTTTTTCGACAACAATCAGATATGTCCAATAATGGCAAAATAACGGATTTTTTTACAAAAATCAGATATGTACAAAAATGACAAAATAACGGATTTTTCCGACAAGAATCAGATATGTGCAAAAATAGCGGTTATTCCGACAAAAATCAAAAATATATCCAAAAATTACATAATAACGGATTTTTCAACGAAAATCAGATACGTTAAAAAATCACAAAATAACAGATTTTTTCGACAACAATCAGATATGTCCAATAATGGCAAAATAACGGATTTTTCGACGAAAATCAGATATGTACAAAAATGACAAAAAAACGGATTTTTCCGACAAGAATCAGATTTGGGAAAAAATGGTAAAAATAGCGGTTATTCCGACAAAAATCAAATATGTCCAAAAATGACAAAATAACGAATTTTTCGACGAAAATCAGATATGTGCAAAAATGGCAAAAATAGCGGTTATTCCGACAAAAATCAAAAATATATCCAAAAATTACATAACGAATTTTTCAACGAAAATCAGATACGTTCAAAAATCACAAAATAACGGATTCTTTCGACAACAATCAGATATGTCCAAAAATGACAAAATAACGGATTTTTCCGACGAGAATCAGATATGTACAAAAATGACAAAATAACGTATTTTTATGACAAGAATCAATATGGGAAAAAATGGCAAAAATAGCGGTTATTCCGACAAAAATCAGATTGTCCAAAATTGACATAATAACGAATTTTTCGACAAAAATCAGATATGTGGAAAAATGGCAAAAATAGCGGTTATTCCGACAAAAATCAAAAATATATCCAAAAATTACATAATAACGGATTTTTCAACGAAAATCAAATACGTTCAAAAATCACAAAATAACAGATTTTTTCGACAACAATCAGATATGTCCAATAATGGCAAAATAACGGATTTTTCGACGAAAATCAGATATGTACAAAAATGACATAATAACGGATTTTTCCGACAAGAATCAATATGGGAAAAAATGGCAAAAATAGCGGTTATTCCGACAAAAATCAGATATGTACAAAAATGACAAAATAACGGATTTTTCGACAAGAATCACATATGTGGAAAAATGGCAAAAATAGCGGTTATTCCGACAAAAATCAAAAATATATCCAAAAATTACATAATAACGGATTTTTCAACGAAAATCAAATACGTTCAAAAATCACAAAATAACAGATTTTTCGACAACAATCAGATATGTCCAATAATGGCAAAATAACGGATTTTTCGACGAAAATCAGATATGTACAAAAATGACATAATAACGGATTTTTCCGACAAGAATCAATATGGGAAAAAATGGCAAAAATAGCGGTTATTCCGACAAAATTCAGATATGTCCAAAAATGGCTAAATACTGGATTTTTTGACGAAAATCAGATATGTAAAAAAATTACAAAATAACGGATTTTTTCGACAACATCAGAAATGTCCAATAATGGCAAAATAACGGATTTTTCTACAAAAATCATATATGTACAAAAATGACAAAATAACGGATTTTTCCGACAAGAATCAGATATGGGAAAAAATGGCAAAAATAGCGGTTATTCCGACAAAAATCAAAAATATATCCAAAAATTACATAATAACGGATTTTTCGACAAAAATCAGATATGTGCAAAAATAGCGGTTATTCCGACAAAAATCAAAAATATATCCAAAAATTACATAATAACGGATTTTTCAACGAAAATCAGTTACGTTCAAAAATCACAAAATAACGGATTTTTTCGACAACAATCAGATATGTCCAATAATGGCAAAATAACGGATTTTTCTACAAAAATCAGATATGTACAAAAATGACAAAATAACGGATTTTTCCGACAAGAATCAGATTTGTGCAAAAATAGCGGTTATTCCGACAAAAATCAAAAATATATCCAAAAATTACATAATAACGGATTTTTCAACGAAAATCAGATACGTTAAAAAAATCACAAAATAACAGATTTTTTCGACAACAATCAGATATGTCCAATAATGGCAAAATAACGGATTTTTCGACGAAAATCAGATATGTACAAAAATGACAAAGTAATGAATTTTTCGACAAAAATCAGATATGTCCAAAAATTGCAAAATAACGGATTTTTCGCCGAAAATCAGATATGTACAAAAATGACAAATTAACGTATTTTTCCGACAAGAATCAGATTTGGGAAAAAATGGTAAAAATAGCGGTTATTCCGACAAAAATCAAATATGTCCAAAAATGACAAAATAACGAATTTTTCGACGAAAATCAGATATGTGCAAAAATGGCAAAAATAGCGGTTATTCCGACAAAAATCAAAAATATATCCAAAAATTACATAACGAATTTTTCAACGAAAATCAGATACGTTCAAAAATCACAAAATAACGGATTCTTTCGACAACAATCAGATATGTCCAATAATGGCAAAATAACGGATTTTTCGACGAAAATCAGATATGTACAAAAATGACAAAATAACGGATTTTTCCGACGAGAATCAGATATGTACAAAAATGACAAAATAACGTATTTTTCCAACAAGAATCAATATGGGAAAAAATGGCAAAAATAGCGGTTATTCCGACAAAAATCAGATTGTCCAAAATTGACATAATAACGAATTTTTCGACAAAAATCAGATATGTGGAAAAATGTCAAAAATAGCGGTTATTCCGACAAAAATCAAAAATATATCCAAAAATTACATAATAACGGATTTTTTAACGAAAATCAGATACGTTCAAAAATCACAAAATAACGGAATTTTTCCACAACAATCAGATATGTCCAATAATGGCAAAATAACGGATTTTTCGACGAAAATCAGATATGTACAAAAATGACAAAATAACGGATTTTTCCGACGAGAATCAGATATGGGAAAAAATGGCAAAAATAGCGGTTATTCCGACAAAAATCAGATATGTACAAAACTGACAAAATAATGGATTTTTCCGACAAGAATCAGATATAGGAAAAAATGGCAAAAATAGCGGTTATTCCGACAAAAATCAGATATGTCCAAAAATGACAAAATAACGGATTTTTCGACGAAATTCAGATATGTGCAAAAATGGCAAAAATAGCGGTTATTCCGACAAAAATTACATAATAACGACGAGAATCAGATATGTACAAAAATGACAAAATAACGTATTTTTCCAACAAGAATCAATATGGGAAAAAATGGCAAAAATAGCGGTTATTCCGACAAAAATCAGATTGTCCAAAATTGACATAATAACGAATTTTTCAACGAAAATCAGATACGTTCAAAAATCACAAAATAACAGATTTTTTCGACAACAATCAGATATGTCCAATAATGGCAAAATAACGGATTTTTCGACGAAAATCAGATATGTAAAAAAATGACATAATAACGGATTTTTCCGACAAGAATCAATATGGGAAAAATGGCAAAAATAGCGGTTATTCCGACAAAAAATCAGATATGTACAAAAATGACAAAATAACGGATTTTTCGACAAGAATCACATATGGGAAAAAATGGCAAAAATAGCGGTTATTCCGACAAAATTCAGATATGTCCAAAAATGGCAAAATACTGGATTTTTTGACGAAAATCAGATATGTAAAAAAATGACAAAATAACGGATTTTTTCGACAACATCAGAAATGTCCAATAATGGCAAAATAACGGATTTTTCTACAAAAATCATATATGTACAAAAATGACAAAATAACGGATTTTTCCGACAAGAATCAGATATGGGAAAAAATGGCAAAAATAGCGGTTATTCCGACAAAAATCAAAAATATATCCAAAAATTACATAATAACGGATTTTTCGACAAAAATCAGATATATGCAAAAATAGCGGTTATTCCGACAAAAATCAAAAATATATCCAAAAATTACATAATAACGGATTTTTCAACGAAAATCAGTTACGTTCAAAAATCACAAAATAACGGATTTTTTCGACAACAATCAGATATGTCCAATAATGGCAAAATAACGGATTTTTTCTACAAAAATCAGATATGTACAAAAATGACAAAATAACTTATTTTTCCGACAAGAATCAGATATGTGCAAAAATAGCGGTTATTCCGACAAAAATCAAAAATATATATAAAAATTATATAATAACGGATTTTTCAACGAAATTGCAAAATATTTTTCCGACAAGAATCCGATTTGGGAAAAAATGGTAAAAATAGCGGTTATTCCGACAAAAATCAAATATGTCCAAAAATGACAAAATAACGAATTTTTCGAAGAAATCAGATATGTGCAAAAATGGCAAAAATATCTGTTATTCCGACAAAAATCAAAAATATATCCAAAAATTACATAACGAATTTTTCAACGAAAATCAGATACGTTCAAAAATCACAAAATAACGGATTCTTTCGACAACAATCAGATATGTCCAATAATGGCAAAATAACGGATTTTTCGACGAAAATCAGATATGTACAAAAATGACAAAATAACGGATTTTTCCGACGAGAATCAGATATGTACAAAAATGACAAAATAACGTATTTTTCCAACAAGAATCAATATGGGAAAAAATGGCAAAAATAGCGGTTATTCCGACAAAAATCAAAAATATATCCAAAAATTACATAATAACGGATTTTTTAACGAAAATCAGATACGTTCAAAAATCACAAAATAACGGAATTTTTCCACAACAATCAGATATGTCCAATAATGGCAAAATAACGGATTTTTCGACGAAAATCAGATATGTACAAAAATGACAAAATAACGGATTTTTCCGACGAGAATCAGATATGGGAAAAAATGGCAAAAATAGCGGTTATTCCGACAAAAATCAGATATGTACAAAACTGACAAAATAATGGATTTTTCCGACAAGAATCAGATATAGGAAAAAAATGGCAAAAATAGCGGTTATTCCGACAAAAATCAGATATGTCCAAAAATGACAAAATAACGGATTTTTCGACGAAATTCAGATATGTGCAAAAATGGCAAAAATAGCGGTTATTCCGACAAAAATTACATAATAACGGATTTTTCAACGAAAATCAGATACGTTCAAAAATCACAAAATAACAGATTTTTTCGACAACAATCAGATATGTCCAATAATGGCAAAATAACGGATTTTTCGACGAAAATCAGATATGTAAAAAAATGACATAATAACGGATTTTTCCGACAAGAATCAATATGGGAAAAATGGCAAAAATAGCGGTTATTCCGACAAAAATCAGATATGTACAAAAATGACAAAATAACGGATTTTTCGACAAGAATCACATATGGGAAAAAATGGCAAAAATAGCGGTTATTCCGACAAAATTCAGATATGTCCAAAAATGGCAAAATACTGGATTTTTTGACGAAAATCAGATATGTAAAAAAATGACAAAATAACGGATTTTTTCGACAACATCAGAAATGTCCAAAAATGGCAAAATAACGGATTTTTCTACAAAAATCATATATGTACAAAAATGACAAAATAACGGATTTTTCCGACAAGAATCAGATATGGGAAAAAATGGCAAAAATAGCGGTTATTCCGACAAAAATCAAAAATATATCCAAAAATTACATAATAACGGATTTTTCGACAAAAATCAGATATATGCAAAAATAGCGGTTATTCCGACAAAAATCAAAAATATATCCAAAAATTACATAATAACGGATTTTTCAACGAAAATCAGATACGTTCAAAAATCACAAAATAACGGAATTTTTCGACAACAATCAGATATGTCCAATAATGGCAAAATAACGGATTTTTCGACGAAAATCAGATATGTACAAAAATGACAAAATAACGGATTTTTCCGACGAGAATCAGATATGGGAAAAAATGGCAAAAATAGCGGTTATTCCGACCAAAATCAGATATGTACAAAACTGACAAAATAACGGATTTTTCCGACAAGAATCAGATATAGGAAAAAATGGCAAAAATAGCGGTTATTCCGACAAAAATCAGATATGTCCAAAAATGACAAAATAACGGATTTTTCGACGAAAATCAGATATGTTCAAAAATGGCAAAAATAGCGGTTATTCCGACAAAAATCAAAAATATATCCAAAAATTACATAATAACGGATTGTTCAACGAAAATCAGATACGTTCAAAAATCACAAAATAACAGATTTTTTCGACAACAATCAGATATGTCCAATAATGGCAAAATAACGGATTTTTCGACGAAAATCAGATATGTACAAAAATGACATAATAACGGATTTTTCCGACAAGAATCAATATGGGAAAAAATGGCAAAAATAGCGGTTATTCCGACAAAAATCAGATATGTACAAAAATGACAAAATAACGGATTTTTCGACAAGAATCACATATGGGAAAAAATGGCAAAAATAGCGGTTATTCCGACAAAATTCAGATATGTCCAAAAATGGCAAAATACTGGATTTTTTGACGAAAATCAGATATGTAAAAAAATGACAAAATAACGGATTTTTTCGACAACATCAGAAATGTCCAATAATGGCAAAATAACGGATTTTTCTACAAAAATAATATATGTACAAAAATGACAAAATAACGGATTTTTCCGACAAGAATCAGATATGGGAAAAAATGGCAAAAATAGCGGTTATTCCGACAAAAATCAAAAATATATCCAAAAATTACATAATAACGGATTTTTCGACAAAAATCAGATATGTGCAAAAATAGCGGTTATTCCGACAAAAATCAAAAATATATCCAAAAATTACATAATAACGGATTTTTCAACGAAAATCAGTTACGTTCAAAAATCACAAAATAACGGATTTTTTTCGACAACAATCAGATATGTCCAATAATGGCAAAATAACGGATTTTTTTACAAAAATCAGATATGTACAAAAATGACAAAATAACGGATTTTTCCGACAAGAATCAGATATGTGCAAAAATAGCGGTTATTCCGACAAAAATCAAAAATATATCCAAAAATTACATAATAACGGATTTTTCAACGAAAATCAGATACGTTAAAAAATCACAAAATAACAGATTTTTTCGACAACAATCAGATATGTCCAATAATGGCAAAATAACGGATTTTTCGACGAAAATCAGATATGTACAAAAATGACAAAAAAACGGATTTTTCCGACGAGAATCAGATATGTACAAAAATGAAAAAATAACGTATTTTTCCGACAAGAATCAATATGGGAAAAAATGGCAAAAATAGCGGTTAT
This sequence comes from Drosophila funebris, assembly GCA_018901825.1. Lineage (NCBI taxonomy): Eukaryota > Metazoa > Arthropoda > Insecta > Diptera > Drosophilidae > Drosophila > Drosophila funebris. The sequence continues at coordinate 15,109 of JAEIFK010000656.1, read as the reverse complement.
TCCGACAAAAATCAAAAATATATCCAAAAATTACATAACGGATTTTTCAACGAAAATCAGATACGTTCAAAAATCACAAAATAACGGAATTTTTCGACAACAATCAGATATGTCCAAAAATTGCAAAATAACGGATTTTTCGCCGAAAATCAGATATGTACAAAAATGACAAATTAACGTATTTTTCCGACAAGAATCAGATTTGGGAAAAAATGGTAAAAATAGCGGTTATTCCGACAAAAATCAAATATGTCCAAAAATGACAAAATAACGAATTTTTCGACGAAAATCAGATATGTGCAAAAATGGCAAAAATAGCGGTTATTCCGACAAAAATCAAAAATATATCCAAAAAATTACATAACGAATTTTTCAACGAAAATCAGATACGTTCAAAAATCACAAAATAACGGATTCTTTCGACAACAATCAGATATGTCCAAAAATGACAAAATAACGGATTTTTCCGACGAGAATCAGATATGTACAAAAATGACAAAATAACGTATTTTTATGACAAGAATCAATATGGGAAAAAATGGCAAAAATAGCGGTTATTCCGACAAACATCAGATTGTCCAAAATTGACATAATAACGAATTTTTCGACAAAAATCAGATATGTGGAAAAATGGCAAAAATAGCGGTTATTCCGACAAAAATCAAAAATATATCCAAAAATTACATAATAACGGATTTTTCAACGAAAATCAAATACGTTCAAAAATCACAAAATAACAGATTTTTTCGACAATAATCAGATATGTCCAATAATGGCAAAATAACGGATTTTTCGACGAAAATCAGATATGTACAAAAATGACATAATAACGGATTTTTCCGACAAGAATCAATATGGGAAAAAATGGCAAAAATAGCGGTTATTCCGACAAAAATCAGATATGTACAAAAATGACAAAATAACGGATTTTTCGACAAGAATCACATATGTGGAAAAATGGCAAAAATAGCGGTTATTCCGACAAAAATCAAAAATATATCCAAAAATTACATAATAACGGATTTTTCCGACAAGAATCAGATATGTGCAAAAATAGCGGTTATTCCGACAAAAATCAAAAATATATCCAAAAATTACATAATAACGGATTTTTCAACGAAAATCAGATACGTTAAAAAATCACAAAATAACAGATTTTTTCGACAACAATCAGATATGTCCAATAATGGCAAAATAACGGATTTTTCGACGAAAATCAGATATGTACAAAAATGACAAAAAAACGGATTTTTCCGACGAGAATCAGATATGTACAAAAATGAAAAAATAACATATTTTTCCGACAAGAATCAATATGGGAAAAAATGGCAAAAATAGCGGTTATTCCGACAAAAATCAAAAATATATCCAAAAATTACATAACGGATTTTTCAACGAAAATCAGATACGTTCAAAAATCACAAAATAACGGAATTTTTCGACAACAATCAGATATGTCCAAAAATTGCAAAATAACGGATTTTTCGCCGAAAATCAGATATGTACAAAAATGACAAATTAACGTATTTTTCCGACAAGAATCAGATTTGGGAAAAAATGGTAAAAATAGCGGTTATTCCGACAAAAATCAAATATGTCCAAAAATGACAAAATAACGAATTTTTCGACGAAAATCAGATATGTGCAAAAATGGCAAAAATAGCGGTTATTCCGACAAAAATCAAAAATATATCCAAAAATTACATAACGAATTTTTCAACGAAAATCAGATACGTTCAAAAATCACAAAATAACGGATTCTTTCGACAACAATCAGATATGTACAAAAATGACAAAATAACGGATTTTTCCGACGAGAATCAGATATGTACAAAAATGACAAAATAACGTATTTTTATGACAAGAATCAATATGGGAAAAAATGGCAAAAATAGCGGTTATTCCGACAAACATCAGATTGTCCAAAATTGACATAATAACGAATTTTTCGACAAAAATCAGATATGTGGAAAAATGGCAAAAATAGCGGTTATTCCGACAAAAATCAAAAATATATCCAAAAATTACATAATAACGGATTTTTCAACGAAAATCAAATACGTTCAAAAATCACAAAATAACAGATTTTTTCGACAACAATCAGATATGTCCAATAATGGCAAAATAACGGATTTTTCGACGAAAATCAGATATGTACAAAAATGACATAATAACGGATTTTTCCGACAAGAATCAATATGGGAAAAAATGGCAAAAATAGCGGTTATTCCGACAAAAATCAGATATGTACAAAAATGACAAAATAACGGATTTTTCGACAAGAATCACATATGTGGAAAAATGGCAAAAATAGCGGTTATTCCGACAAAAATCAAAAATATATCCAAAAATTACATAATAACGGATTTTTCAACGAAAATCAAATACGTTCAAAAATCACAAAATAACAGATTTTTTCGACAACAATCAGATATGTCCAATAATGGCAAAATAACGGATTTTTCGACGAAAATCAGATATGTACAAAAATGACATAATAACGGATTTTTCCGACAAGAATCAATATGGAAAAAAATGGCAAAAATAGCGGTTATTCCGACAAAATTCAGATATGTCCAAAAATGGCTAAATACTGGATTTTTTGACGAAAATCAGATATGTAAAAAAATTACAAAATAACGGATTTTTTCGACAACATCAGAAATGTCCAATAATGGCAAAATAACGGATTTTTCTACAAAAATCATATATGTACAAAAATGACAAAATAACGGATTTTTCCGACAAGAATCAGATATGGGAAAAAATGGCAAAAATAGCGGTTATTCCGACAAAAATCAAAAATATATCCAAAAATTACATAATAACGGATTTTTCGACAAAAATCAGATATGTGCAAAAATAGCGGTTATTCCGACAAAAATCAAAAATATATCCAAAAATTACATAATAACGGATTTTTCAACGAAAATCAGTTACGTTCAAAAATCACAAAATAACGGATTTTTTCGACAACAATCAGATATGTCCAATAATGGCAAAATAACGGATTTTTCTACAAAAATCAGATATGTACAAAAATGACAAAATAACGGATTTTTCCGACAAGAATCAGATATGTGCAAAAATAGCGGTTATTCCGACAAAAATCAAAAATATATCCAAAAATTACATAATAACGGATTTTTCAACGAAAATCAGATACGTTAAAAAATCACAAAATAACAGATTTTTTCGACAACAATCAGATATGTCCAATAATGGCAAAATAAAAAGGATTTTTCGACGAAAATCAGATATGTACAAAAATGACAAAATAACGGATTTTTCCGACGAGAATCAGATATGTACAAAAATGAAAAAATAACGTATTTTTCCGACAAGAATCAATATGGGAAAAAATGGCAAAAATAGCGGTTATTCCGACAAAAATCAAAAATATATCCAAAAATTACATAACGGATTTTTCAACGAAAATCAGATACGTTCAAAAATCACAAAATAACGGATTCTTTCGACAACAATCAGATATGTCCAATAATGGCAAAATAACGGATTTTTCGACGAAAATCAGATATGTACAAAAATGACAAAGTAATGAATTTTTCGACAAAAATCAGATATGTCCAAAAATTGCAAAATAACGGATTTTTCGCCGAAAATCAGATATGTACAAAAATGACAAATTAACGTATTTTTCCGACAAGAATCAGATTTGGGAAAAAATGGTAAAAATAGCGGTTATTCCGACAAAAATCAAATATGTCCAAAAATGACAAAATAACGAATTTTTCGACGAAAATCAGATATGTGCAAAAATGGCAAAAATAGCGGTTATTCCGACAAAAATCAAAAATATATCCAAAAATTACATAACGAATTTTTCAACGAAAATCAGATACGTTCAAAAATCACAAAATAACGGATTCTTTCGACAACAATCAGATATGTCCAATAATGGCAAAATAACGGATTTTTCGACGAAAATCAGATATGTACAAAAATGACAAAATAACGGATTTTTCCGACGAGAATCAGATATGTACAAAAATGACAAAATAACGTATTTTTCCAACAAGAATCAATATGGGAAAAAAATGGCAAAAATAGCGGTTATTCCGACAAAAATCAGATTGTCCAAAATTGACATAATAACGAATTTTTCGACAAAAATCAGATATGTGGAAAAATGTCAAAAATAGCGGTTATTCCGACAAAAATCAAAAATATATCCAAAAATTACATAATAACGGATTTTTTAACGAAAATCAGATACGTTCAAAAATCACAAAATAACGGAATTTTTCCACAACAATCAGATATGTCCAATAATGGCAAAATAACGGATTTTTCGACGAAAATCAGATATGTACAAAAATGACAAAATAACGGATTTTTCCGACGAGAATCAGATATGGGAAAAAATGGCAAAAATAGCGGTTATTCCGACAAAAATCAGATATGTACAAAACTGACAAAATAATGGATTTTTCCGACAAGAATCAGATATAGGAAAAAATGGCAAAAATAGCGGTTATTCCGACAAAAAATCAGATATGTCCAAAAATGACAAAATAACGGATTTTTCGACGAAATTCAGATATGTGCAAAAATGGCAAAAATAGCGGTTATTCCGACAAAAATTACATAATAACGACGAGAATCAGATATGTACAAAAATGACAAAATAACGTATTTTTCCAACAAGAATCAATATGGGAAAAAATGGCAAAAATAGCGGTTATTCCGACAAAAATCAGATTGTCCAAAATTGACATAATAACGAATTTTTCAACGAAAATCAGATACGTTCAAAAATCACAAAATAACAGATTTTTTCGACAACAATCAGATATGTCCAATAATGGCAAAATAACGGATTTTTCGACGAAAATCAGATATGTAAAAAAATGACATAATAACGGATTTTTCCGACAAGAATCAATATGGGAAAAATGGCAAAAATAGCGGTTATTCCGACAAAAATCAGATATGTACAAAAATGACAAAATAACGGATTTTTCGACAAGAATCACATATGGGAAAAAATGGCAAAAATAGCGGTTATTCCGACAAAATTCAGATATGTCCAAAAATGGCAAAATACTGGATTTTTTGACGAAAATCAGATATGTAAAAAAATGACAAAATAACGGATTTTTTTCGACAACATCAGAAATGTCCAATAATGGCAAAATAACGGATTTTTCTACAAAAATCATATATGTACAAAAATGACAAAATAACGGATTTTTCCGACAAGAATCAGATATGGGAAAAAATGGCAAAAATAGCGGTTATTCCGACAAAAATCAAAAATATATCCAAAAATTACATAATAACGGATTTTTCGACAAAAATCAGATATATGCAAAAATAGCGGTTATTCCGACAAAAATCAAAAATATATCCAAAAATTACATAATAACGGATTTTTCAACGAAAATCAGTTACGTTCAAAAATCACAAAATAACGGATTTTTTCGACAACAATCAGATATGTCCAATAATGGCAAAATAACGGATTTTTCTACAAAAATCAGATATGTACAAAAATGACAAAATAACTTATTTTTCCGACAAGAATCAGATATGTGCAAAAATAGCGGTTATTCCGACAAAAATCAAAAATATATATAAAAATTATATAATAACGGATTTTTCAACGAAATTGCAAAATATTTTTCCGACAAGAATCCGATTTGGGAAAAAATGGTAAAAATAGCGGTTATTCCGACAAAAATCAAATATGTCCAAAAATGACAAAATAACGAATTTTTCGAAGAAATCAGATATGTGCAAAAATGGCAAAAATAGCTGTTATTCCGACAAAAATCAAAAATATATCCAAAAATTACATAACGAATTTTTCAACGAAAATCAGATACGTTCAAAAATCACAAAATAACGGATTCTTTCGACAACAATCAGATATGTCCAATAATGGCAAAATAACGGATTTTTCGACGAAAATCAGATATGTACAAAAATGACAAATTAACGTATTTTTCCGACAAGAATCAGATTTGGGAAAAAATGGTAAAAATAGCGGTTATTCCGACAAAAATCAAATATGTCCAAAAATGACAAAATAACGAATTTTTCGACGAAAATCAGATATGTGCAAAAATGGCAAAAATAGCGGTTATTCCGACAAAAATCAAAAATATATCCAAAAATTACATAACGAATTTTTCAACGAAAATCAGATACGTTCAAAAATCACAAAATAACGGATTCTTTCGACAACAATCAGATATGTACAAAAATGACAAAATAACGGATTTTTCCGACGAGAATCAGATATGTACAAAAATGACAAAATAACGTATTTTTATGACAAGAATCAATATGGGAAAAAATGGCAAAAATAGCGGTTATTCCGACAAACATCAGATTGTCCAAAATTGACATAATAACGAATTTTTCGACAAAAATCAGATATGTGGAAAAATGGCAAAAATAGCGGTTATTCCGACAAAAATCAAAAATATATCCAAAAATTACATAATAACGGATTTTTCAACGAAAATCAAATACGTTCAAAAATCACAAAATAACAGATTTTTTCGACAACAATCAGATATGTCCAATAATGGCAAAATAACGGATTTTTCGACGAAAATCAGATATGTACAAAAATGACATAATAACGGATTTTTCCGACAAGAATCAATATGGGAAAAAATGGCAAAAATAGCGGTTATTCCGACAAAAATCAGATATGTACAAAAATGACAAAATAACGGATTTTTCGACAAGAATCACATATGTGGAAAAATGGCAAAAATAGCGGTTATTCCGACAAAAATCAAAAATATATCCAAAAATTACATAATAACGGATTTTTCAACGAAAATCAAATACGTTCAAAAATCACAAAATAACAGATTTTTTCGACAACAATCAGATATGTCCAATAATGGCAAAATAACGGATTTTTCGACGAAAATCAGATATGTACAAAAATGACATAATAACGGATTTTTCCGACAAGAATCAATATGGAAAAAAATGGCAAAAATAGCGGTTATTCCGACAAAATTCAGATATGTCCAAAAATGGCTAAATACTGGATTTTTTGACGAAAATCAGATATGTAAAAAAATTACAAAATAACGGATTTTTTCGACAACATCAGAAATGTCCAATAATGGCAAAATAACGGATTTTTCTACAAAAATCATATATGTACAAAAATGACAAAATAACGGATTTTTCCGACAAGAATCAGATATGGGAAAAAATGGCAAAAATAGCGGTTATTCCGACAAAAATCAAAAATATATCCAAAAATTACATAATAACGGATTTTTCGACAAAAATCAGATATGTGCAAAAATAGCGGTTATTCCGACAAAAATCAAAAATATATCCAAAAATTACATAATAACGGATTTTTCAACGAAAATCAGTTACGTTCAAAAATCACAAAATAACGGATTTTTTCGACAACAATCAGATATGTCCAATAATGGCAAAATAACGGATTTTTCTACAAAAATCAGATATGTACAAAAATGACAAAATAACGGATTTTTCCGACAAGAATCAGATATGTGCAAAAATAGCGGTTATTCCGACAAAAATCAAAAATATATCCAAAAATTACATAATAACGGATTTTTCAACGAAAATCAGATACGTTAAAAAATCACAAAATAACAGATTTTTTCGACAACAATCAGATATGTCCAATAATGGCAAAATAAAGGATTTTTCGACGAAAATCAGATATGTACAAAAATGACAAAATAACGGATTTTTCCGACGAGAATCAGATATGTACAAAAATGAAAAAATAACGTATTTTTCCGACAAGAATCAATATGGGAAAAAATGGCAAAAATAGCGGTTATTCCGACAAAAATCAAAAATATATCCAAAAATTACATAACGGATTTTTCAACGAAAATCAGATACGTTCAAAAATCACAAAATAACGGATTCTTTCGACAACAATCAGATATGTCCAATAATGGCAAAATAACGGATTTTTCGACGAAAATCAGATATGTACAAAAATGACAAAGTAATGAATTTTTCGACAAAAATCAGATATGTCCAAAAATTGCAAAATAACGGATTTTTCGCCGAAAATCAGATATGTACAAAAATGACAAATTAACGTATTTTTCCGACAAGAATCAGATTTGGGAAAAAATGGTAAAAATAGCGGTTATTCCGACAAAAATCAAATATGTCCAAAAATGACAAAATAACGAATTTTTCGACGAAAATCAGATATGTGCAAAAATGGCAAAAATAGCGGTTATTCCGACAAAAATCAAAAATATATCCAAAAATTACATAACGAATTTTTCAACGAAAATCAGATACGTTCAAAAATCACAAAATAACGGATTCTTTCGACAACAATCAGATATGTCCAATAATGGCAAAATAACGGATTTTTCGACGAAAATCAGATATGTACAAAAATGACAAAATAACGGATTTTTCCGACGAGAATCAGATATGTACAAAAATGACAAAATAACGTATTTTTCCAACAAGAATCAATATGGGAAAAAATGGCAAAAATAGCGGTTATTCCGACAAAAATCAGATTGTCCAAAATTGACATAATAACGAATTTTTCGACAAAAATCAGATATGTGGAAAAATGTCAAAAATAGCGGTTATTCCGACAAAAATCAAAAATATATCCAAAAATTACATAATAACGGATTTTTTAACGAAAATCAGATACGTTCAAAAATCACAAAATAACGGAATTTTTCCACAACAATCAGATATGTCCAATAATGGCAAAATAACGGATTTTTCGACGAAAATCAGATATGTACAAAAATGACAAAATAACGGATTTTTCCGACGAGAATCAGATATGGGAAAAAATGGCAAAAATAGCGGTTATTCCGACAAAAATCAGATATGTACAAAACTGACAAAATAATGGATTTTTCCGACAAGAATCAGATATAGGAAAAAAATGGCAAAAATAGCGGTTATTCCGACAAAAATCAGATATGTCCAAAAATGACAAAATAACGGATTTTTCGACGAAATTCAGATATGTGCAAAAATGGCAAAAATAGCGGTTATTCCGACAAAAATTACATAATAACGACGAGAATCAGATATGTACAAAAATGACAAAATAACGTATTTTTCCAACAAGAATCAATATGGGAAAAAATGGCAAAAATAGCGGTTATTCCGACAAAAATCAGATTGTCCAAAATTGACATAATAACGAATTTTTCAACGAAAATCAGATACGTTCAAAAATCACAAAATAACAGATTTTTTCGACAACAATCAGATATGTCCAATAATGGCAAAATAACGGATTTTTCGACGAAAATCAGATATGTAAAAAAAATGACATAATAACGGATTTTTCCGACAAGAATCAATATGGGAAAAATGGCAAAAATAGCGGTTATTCCGACAAAAAATCAGATATGTACAAAAATGACAAAATAACGGATTTTTCGACAAGAATCACATATGGGAAAAAATGGCAAAAATAGCGGTTATTCCGACAAAATTCAGATATGTCCAAAAATGGCAAAATACTGGATTTTTTGACGAAAATCAGATATGTAAAAAAATGACAAAATAACGGATTTTTTCGACAACATCAGAAATGTCCAATAATGGCAAAATAACGGATTTTTCTACAAAAATCATATATGTACAAAAATGACAAAATAACGGATTTTTCCGACAAGAATCAGATATGGGAAAAAATGGCAAAAATAGCGGTTATTCCGACAAAAATCAAAAATATATCCAAAAATTACATAATAACGGATTTTTCGACAAAAATCAGATATATGCAAAAATAGCGGTTATTCCGACAAAAATCAAAAATATATCCAAAAATTACATAATAACGGATTTTTCAACGAAAATCAGTTACGTTCAAAAATCACAAAATAACGGATTTTTTTCGACAACAATCAGATATGTCCAATAATGGCAAAATAACGGATTTTTCTACAAAAATCAGATATGTACAAAAATGACAAAATAACTTATTTTTCCGACAAGAATCAGATATGTGCAAAAATAGCGGTTATTCCGACAAAAATCAAAAATATATATAAAAATTATATAATAACGGATTTTTCAACGAAATTGCAAAATATTTTTCCGACAAGAATCCGATTTGGGAAAAAATGGTAAAAATAGCGGTTATTCCGACAAAAATCAAATATGTCCAAAAATGACAAAATAACGAATTTTTCGAAGAAATCAGATATGTGCAAAAATGGCAAAAATAGCTGTTATTCCGACAAAAATCAAAAATATATCCAAAAAATTACATAACGAATTTTTCAACGAAAATCAGATACGTTCAAAAATCACAAAATAACGGATTCTTTCGACAACAATCAGATATGTCCAATAATGGCAAAATAACGGATTTTTCGACGAAAATCAGATATGTACAAAAATGACAAAATAACGGATTTTTCCGACGAGAATCAGATATGTACAAAAATGACAAAATAACGTATTTTTCCAACAAGAATCAATATGGGGAAAAAATGGCAAAAATAGCGGTTATTCCGACAAAAATCAGATTGTCCAAAATTGACATAATAACGAATTTTTCGACAAAAATCAGATATGTGGAAAAATGGCAAAAATAGCGGTTATTCCGACAAAAATCAAAAATATATCCAAAAATTACATAATAACGGATTTTTTAACGAAAATCAGATACGTTCAAAAATCACAAAATAACGGAATTTTTCCACAACAATCAGATATGTCCAATAATGGCAAAATAACGGATTTTTCGACGAAAATCAGATATGTACAAAAATGACAAAATAACGGATTTTTCCGACGAGAATCAGATATGGGAAAAAATGGCAAAAATAGCGGTTATTCCGACAAAAATCAGATATGTACAAAACTGACAAAATAATGGATTTTTCCGACAAGAATCAGATATAGGAAAAAATGGCAAAAATAGCGGTTATTCCGACAAAAATCAGATATGTCCAAAAATGACAAAATAACGGATTTTTCGACGAAATTCAGATATGTGCAAAAATGGCAAAAATAGCGGTTATTCCGACAAAAATTACATAATAACGGATTTTTCAACGAAAATCAGATACGTTCAAAAATCACAAAATAACAGATTTTTTCGACAACAATCAGATATGTCCAATAATGGCAAAATAACGGATTTTTCGACGAAAATCAGATATGTAAAAAAATGACATAATAACGGATTTTTCCGACAAGAATCAATATGGGAAAAATGGCAAAAATAGCGGTTATTCCGACAAAAATCAGATATGTACAAAAATGACAAAATAACGGATTTTTCGACAAGAATCACATATGGGAAAAAATGGCAAAACAAATAGCGGTTATTCCGACAAAATTCAGATATGTCCAAAAATGGCAAAATACTGGATTTTTTGACGAAAATCAGATATGTAAAAAAAATGACAAAATAACGGATTTTTCGACAACATCAGAAATGTCCAAAAATGGCAAAATAACGGATTTTTCTACAAAAATCATATATGTACAAAAATGACAAAATAACGGATTTTTCCGACAAGAATCAGATATGTGCAAAAATGGGCAAAAATAGCTGTTATTCCGACAAAAATCAAAAATATATCCAAAAATTACATAACGGATTTTTCAACGAAAATCAGATACGTTCAAAAATCACAAAATAACGGATTCTTTCGACAACAATAAGATATGTCCAATAATGGCAAAATAACGGATTTTTCGACGAAAATCAGATATGTACAAAAATGACAAAATAACGGATTTTTCCGACGAGAATCAGATATGTACAAAAATGACAAAATAACGTATTTTTCCGACAAGAATCAATATGGGAAAAAATGGCAAAAATAGCGGTTATTCCGACAAAAATCAGATTGTCCAAAAATGACATAATAACGAATTTTTCGACAAAAATCAGATATGTGGAAAAATGGCAAAAATAGCGGTTATTCCGACAAAAATCAAAAATATATCCAAAAATTACATAATAACGGATTTTTCAACGAAAATCAGATACGTTCAAAAATCACAAAATAACAGATTTTTTCGACAACAATCAGATATGTCCAATAATGGCAAAATAACGGATTTTTCGACGAAAATCAGATATGTACAAAAATGACATAATAACGGATTTTTCCGACAAGAATCAATATGGGAAAAAATGGCAAAAATAGCGGTTATTCCGACAAAAATCAGATATGTACAAAAATGACAAAATAACGGATTTTTCGACAAGAATCACATATGGGAAAAAATGGCAAAAATAGCGGTTATTCCGACAAAATTCAGATATGTCCAAAAATGGCAAAATACTGGATTTTTTGACGAAAATCAGATATGTAAAAAAAATGACAAAATAACGGATTTTTTCGACAACATCAGAAATGTCCAATAATGGCAAAATAACGGATTTTTCTACAAAAATCATATATGTACAAAAATGACAAAATAACGGATTTTTTCCGACAAGAATCAGATATGGGAAAAAATGGCAAAAATAGCGGTTATTCCGACAAAAATCAAAAATATATCCAAAAATTACATAATAACGGATTTTTCGACAAAAATCAGATATGTGCAAAAATAGCGGTTATTCCGACAAAAATCAAAAATATATCCAAAAATTACATAATAACGGATTTTTCAACGAAAATCAGTTACGTTCAAAAATCACAATATAACGGATTTTTTCGACAACAATCAGATATGTCCAATAATGGCAAAATAACGGATTTTTCTACAAAAATCAGATATGTACAAAAATGACAAAATAACGGATTTTTCCGACAAGAATCAGATATGTGCAAAAATAGCGGTTATTCCGACAAAAATCAAAAATATATCCAAAAATTACATAATAACGGATTTTTCAACGAAAATCAGATACGTTAAAAAATCACAAAATAACAGATTTTTTTCGACAACAATCAGATATGTCCAATAATGGCAAAATAACGGATTTTTCGACGAAAATCAGATATGTACAAAAATGACAAAATAACGGATTTTTCCGACGAGAATCAGATATGTACAAAAAATGAAAAAATAACGTATTTTTCCGACAAGAATCAATATGGGAAAAAATGGCAAAAATAGCGGTTATTCCGACAAAAAATCAAAAATATATCCAAAAATTACATAACGGATTTTTCAACGAAAATCAGATACGTTCAAAATCACAAAATAACGGATTCTTTCGACAACAATCAGATATGTCCAATAATGGCAAAATAACGGATTTTTCGACGAAAATCAGATATGTACAAAAATGACAAAATAACGTATTTTTCCGACAAGAATCAATATGGGAAAAAATGGCAAAAATAGCGGTTATTCCGACAAAAATCAGATTGTCCAAAATTGACATAATAACGAATTTTTCGACAAAAATCAGATATGTGGAAAAATGGCAAAAATAGTGGTTATTCCGACAAAAAATCAAAAATATATCCAAAAATTACATAATAACGGATTTTTCAACGAAAATCAGATACGTTCAAAAATCACAAAATAACGGAATTTTTCGACAACAATCAGATATGTCCAATAATGGCAAAATAACGGATTTTTCGACGAAAATCAGATATGTACAAAAATGACAAAGTAATGAATTTTTCGACAAAAATCAGATATGTCCAAAAATTGCAAAATAACGGATTTTTCGCCGAAAATCAGATATGTACAAAAATGACAAATTAACGTATTTTCCCGACAAGAATCAGATTTGGGAAAAAATGGTAAAAATAGCGGTTATTCCGACAAAAATCAAATATGTCCAAAAATGACAAAATAACGAATTTTTCGACGAAAATCAGATATGTGCAAAAATGGCAAAAATAGCGGTTATTCCGACAAAAATCAAAAATATATCCAAAAATTACATAATACGAATTTTTCAACGAAAATCAGATACGTTCAAAAATCACAAAATAACGGATTCTTTCGACAACAATCAGATATGTCCAATAATGGCAAAATAACGGATTTTTCGTCGAAAATCAGATATGTACAAAAATGACAAAATAACGGATTTTTCCGACGAGAATCAGATATGTACAAAAATGACAAAATAACGTATTTTTCCGACAAGAATCAATATGGGAAAAATGGCAAAAATAGCGGATTATTCCGACAAAAATCAGATCTGTCCAAAATTGACATAATAACGGAAATTTTCCGACAAAAATCAAATATGTGGAAAAAATGGCAAAATAGCGGTTATTCCGACAAAATCAGATATGTGGAAAAATGGCAAAAATAGCTGGTTTTTGACAAAATCAGATCAAAAATATGTCAAAAATATACAAAATAACGGGATTTTTCAACGAAAATCAGATACGTTCAAAAATCACAAAATAACGGATTTTTTCGACAACAATCAGATATGTCCAATAATGGCAAAATAACGGATTTTTCGACGAAAATCAGATATGTACAAAAATGACAAAAAAATAACGGATTTTTCCGACGAAAATCAGATATGCGGGCAAAAATGGCAAAAATAGCGGTTATTCCGACAAAAATCAGATATGTACAAAACTGTCAAAATAATGGATTTTTCCGACAAGAATCAGATATAGGAAAAAAAAAATGGCGGTTAATTCCGAAAAAATCAGATATGTCCAAAAATTGAAAAAATAACGGGATTTTTTGCGACGAAAAATCAGATATGTGCAAAAAATGGCAAAAATAGCGGTTATTCCGACAAAAATCAAAATATATACAAAAATTACATAATAACGGATTTTTCTCGACAACAATCAGATATGTCCAAAAATGGCAAAATAACGGATTTTTCGACGAAAATCAGATATGTACAAAAATGACAAAATAACGGATTTTTTCGGACAAAAAATCCAGATATGGGCAAAAATGGCAAAAAATAGCGGTTATTCCGACAAAAATCAAAAAATATATCCAAAAATGACAAAATAACCGGATTTTTCCGACGAAAAATCAGATATGTACAAAAATGACAAAATAACGGATTTTTTCGACAAAAATCAGATATGGCAAAAAATGGCAAAAATACGGCGGATTATTGACAAAATTTTTCGACAAAATTCAGAAATGTCCAAAAAATGGCAAAATACCGGATTTTTCTACAAAAATCATATATGTACAA